>JAQZBX010028541.1:0-27768 GCA_029593785.1 Cabassous unicinctus | reverse complement strand
TTCCTAAATCCTTCCATGAAACAAGAATTACACAAGTTCAAAAACATATTACTAAGCAGGAAATTGAAAGACCATATTTCCTATGAGTATAGATGCAAAAATCCTCAACAAAATATTTATAAATCTAATACAACAATATATAAATATAATTCTTTACCACAACCAATGGCATTTATTCCAGATAATGCAGATGAACTCAATATTCAAAATATCAATTAATGCAATTGAATACATCAATAAGCTAAAGAAGAACAATTGTATGATCATCTATAGACCCAGAGACAACGTTGGACACAATTGAACACTGGGATTGAACACAATCAACACACTATGAATTGAGGGGATATTCCTCAACTTGATAACTTATACCTACAACCAATCTGGAAATAATATCATAATTATAAGGAAAATGTGTCCTTGGTTTCAGTGGCTAACTGACCACAGTTTAACAAGGTCTTCATGACCCCTTTCTCAGCCAGTTGCTCAAGGATACCAAGACATTTTGTTTCTGAGGAAATTGACAGATTTACTTGGACATAAAGTGCTCCAGACACTATTCTGTCTGGTTTTGCTTTGAGATGTTATCTTATTCCTGTAGGAGAAATAAGAAGGTTTGGTTAATATCCTCTAGGGAACTAAGTACAAAGAATAAACTTCTAAAATTAGATTAAAAGAAAACCAGCTCAATTAGTGTACTACAAGTGTATGTCAGAACTTCTTAAGTGAAGAGAATTTTCATAAGCAAAATTTCCAGCTATCATAAACAGAAACTAAGAGACTTCATTTAAAAAATAGCTTTTCTGGAAGCATTAATGGGAAGCTTACATCCTGACAGAAAAAGTCAGGAGAAAGAGGCTTGAAAGAGAGTGTAGAAGGGAAGACTATCAGAAAGGATAGCCAAAAGAGTAAAAAGACAGACAAAAATAAGATACAACATATGAAATCCAAAGAATAAAGTGGTGGAAGTAAATAATGCATTAACAGTAATGCCACTGAATGTGAATGGATTAAACACTACAATCAAAAGAAATAGACTGGTAGAATGGATTAAAAAAAAACAAAACACACATGAGCCATTCTAAGTTGTCTACAAGAGACTCAATTTAGATCCAGGGATACAAATTGGCTGAAAATGAAAGCTTGGAAAAAGATATTCCATGCAAAATGTAACCAAAAAAAGCTGGTGTATCTATACTAATATTGGACAAAACAGACTTTAAGTGCAAAAAATAAAAGGTGTAAT
This sequence comes from Cabassous unicinctus, assembly GCA_029593785.1. Taxonomy (NCBI): domain Eukaryota; kingdom Metazoa; phylum Chordata; class Mammalia; order Cingulata; family Chlamyphoridae; genus Cabassous; species Cabassous unicinctus. Next base: position 26,525 of record JAQZBX010028541.1, on the reverse strand, counting down.
ATTTGCAGAAGGCCTTTATATATTAATAAAAGGGACATTCCACCAGGAAGAGGTAACAGTCATAAATATCTATGCACCTAACCAAGGTGCCCCAAATTATATGAGGCATACTCCAGCAAAACTGAAGGGAAACAAGATGAGCGGAAACAAACAAACCTGAGTTTTTCACCACTAATATTTGATGCATATCCACTCTTCTGAGAAAATGCAAGAGTATTACTCTGAAAGATGACAAATGTCCTTAGATGTGCAGAGCTGGCAACTCAAACTATTTCATAATAGGAACACACTAGCTAGAATAAACTACCTTTGTCTTTTTCTGACAGAACTCTTCATATGATAAATGTTGTAAAGTTTATAAGTTATTTTGTGCTACCAAAGAATCAAATGTTGTAAAAATTGGATAAATAATACAAACAATAAAAATCAAAACATGTTTAAAAAAAGTAATTAAAGTCAAAACTGAAAAAAATGAAGGGAGAAATAGACATCTCTATAATAATATTTGGAGACTTCATAACACCACTCGCATCATTAGATAGAACATCTAGACAGAAGATCAGCAAAGAAACAGAGAACATGAACAATCTGAAAAATGAACTAGACCTAACAGACATATATAGAACATTACATCCCAAATCACTAGGTTATGCATTGCTCTCAAGTGATCATGGATCTTTCTCCAGGATAGACCACATGTTGTGTCAAAAAGCAGATCTCAATAAATATAAAAAGATTGAAATTATACAAAGAAACTCTTCAGATCATATGGAATGAAGATGGAACACATAAAAGATGGGAAAGGGGGAAACTCACAAGTGTATGGAGGCTAAACAACACAATCCTAAACAATCAGTAAGTCAAAGAAGAAATTGTAAGAGAAATTTGTAAATATCTTGAGATTAATAAAAATGAAAACACAACTTATCATAACTTATGGGATACAGTAAAGGCTGTGATGAAAGGAAAATTGATAGCTCTAAATGCCTATATTAAAAAAGAAGAAAGAGCTAAAATCAAAGACTGAACTGAACACCTGGAGCAAATAGAAAAAGAACAGCAAACTAATCCCAAAACAGCAGAAGGAATGAGGCTATACTAAAATCAGGCCCCAAAACAGCTATTTATGGATAACCAGAGATGGCAAGAAGAAAACTTCAACATGAGACTTAGGTAAAAGTCACATTTATTGTGTCTGCAGAAACAAGAAGCCAAGGTTGGCCAAAGATGACTCAGACTCAGCTCCCCAAGCTGTGGTTTCACTCTTGTTTAACTGCCAAAGTTTCAATTTAGTATCTGCTTTGATTAATCATTAGCTTTTTATGCATATGGATGAACATACATAGCTAGTTATATAATTGTATGATTAGCATGTTCAGGAAATCATGGTTGCACATACATTGCCTGATAGAAAAAGAGGTGGATGAATCCAACTGGGGTGGGCATTTCACTGTGATAATTAAGAAAGTTCAGAAAAGAGAACTAGGGGTTACTTCTGAGCAGGTCTGTTGAACCAATTGAACCAGGTTTTCATACTTCATTGCTCTAGTAGGATGTTCTTGACCACAAGAAATGGAATCTGGCATCAATAGAAGATTGCATCTCATTACTGTCTAATTTACATGCGATACTTTCCTTTGTATCATAGCAACAGTGAGAGAAATGAGAAAAAACAAGTTATTTTCAGGTATTTGGTACTTTCCATACTAACATTTCTGGCATTTCATCCTATATCCATCTCTAAGAAAATTAAAGAAATGGCCCAAGCAAAATAATACATCAAAGGACCATAAGAGACACAGGATTTGAGACAACTAATCAACAAGATTCATGCAAATTTCCAAAATCAAATTAATGAGTTGAAAGACAATATGGCTAAAGAGATAAGGGACATCAAGAAGGCACTGAGCAAGCATGAAAAAGAATTTTAAATCCTGAATAGAAAAATAACAGAGCTCATGGGAATGAAGGACATCACTGGTGAGATAAAAATCATATTGGATGCATGCAAGAGTAGACATGAAGTAATAGAAGAAAAAATAAGTGATACAGAAGAGAGACCACTGAAATTGAAGAGAGAGAACAGAGAGAGAAAAGAATGGGAAAGAAATGAGCAGTATCTCAGGAAATTGAATGATAACATGAAGTTCAACAACATACATGTCATGAGATTTCCAGAAGAAGAAGAGAAGGGAAAAGGGGCAGAAAGAGGATTTGAGAGAATAATGGCTGAAAATTTCCCAATGCTCATGAAAAAAAAAAGAATTTACATGTCCAAGAAGTGCAGCATACCCCAAGCAGAATAAATTCTAATGGATCTACTCCATGAAACATACTGCCCAGAATGTCAATTGTCAAAGATAAAGAAAATTCTGAGAGCAGCAGGGAGAAGGAAACCATGACATACAAGGGACACTGTTACAGTTGGGCAGTTTGATGTAATTATGAATTCCAAAAATATAATTGGATCATGCTTGTAAACTGATCTGTTAATCTGGGCATGATTAATTTATGATTAGGGCGTTGACTGGGCCACTGCAGTAGGACGTTGAGCCCCACCCCTTGGTGGGTGGGAAATCGAATATAAAAGGCAAGGCAAAGAACAGAGTTGAAACAGTCTTTGAGAAGCAGTTTTGATGTTGGAAAGAAGGCCCCAGGAGAAAAGAAGCGAGCCGTGAGCCTGATCGCCTACAGCTGACCTTGTGGAGGAAACAGGAGCTAAGCCCAGAGAGAAACGCAGCCCCGGGAAGACAGGAACCCAAGAAGCCTAAACTCTGGCAAACGTTGGCAGCTGTCTTGCTCTAACACGTGGCAATGGACTGTGGTGAGAGAAGAAACTTGATGCTTTACGGCCTGGTATCTGTGGACTTCTACCCCAAATAAATACCCTTTATAAAGACCAACCCAATTTTGGTATTTCACATTAGCACTCCTTTGGCTGACTAATACAGAAATTGGTACCAAGGAGTGGGGACGTGCTTTAGTATATACCAAAATTTTGGAACAGTTTTATAAATGGGTAAGGAGTATTTTTTGGAGGAATTGTGAAATGCTTCATGGAAAAGGCCTAGATCACTTTGAAGAGACTGTTCGCACCCCCTTTGGCTGGCTAAAACAGACACCCAGTAAGACTTACTGCAGATTTCTCATCAGAAATCATGGAGGCAAGAAAACAGTGATATGATATAATTAGGATACTGAAAAAGAAAAATCACCAGCCAAGAATTCTTTATCAAGCAAACTTATCTTTCAAATATGAATGTGAGTTTAAAATTTTCACAAACAGAAACTAAGATATTTTATAAAAAGAAGCCACCTTTGCAGCAAGTATTAAAGGGAGCTTTACAGCCTGAAAGAAAAAGACAGAAGAGAGAGGCTTGGAGGAGAGTGTAAAAGGCAACAATATTAGAAAGGATAACCAAAAGAGTAAAAAGAAGACAAAAATAAGACATTGCATATGAAAACCAAAGAATAAAATGTTTGAAGTAAATAATGCATTAACAGTAATATCATTGAATCAAAACATATAGGCTGTCAAAATGGATAAAAGAGAAACTTGAAACATACATACACTGCCTACAAGAGATTCACCATAGACCCAGGAACAAACTGGCTGAAAATATGAGGTTGGAAAAAAGTCCTCCATGCAAACAGTAACAAAAAAGAGCAGGAGTAGCTATACTAATATCAGACAAAGCAGATTTTAATGAAAAAAATTATAAGAAGGCCATTATATATTAATAAAATGGACCATCCATTAGGAAGAAGTAACAGTCATAAATATCTATGTACAAGGATGTCACAAAATACATGAGGCAAACTCTGGCAAAACTGAAGAAAAGGTATAAATATCTCAATATTAATTATTGGAGACCTCAACATTCCACTCACATCATTAGATAGAACAAGTAGACAGAAGATCAATAAGGAAAGAGAGAAATTAAACAATATAAATGCATTAGACCTAACAGACATATACAGAGCATTGCATCCCTTCTTTTGCAGAATGAAGGAAATAATAAAGATTAGAACAGAAATAAGTGAAATTGAGAGCAAATAAACAATAAAGAGAATCAACAAAAACAAAAGTTGGTTCTTTGAGAATATCAATAAAATTGACAAATTCTTAGCTAGATTAACAAAGAAAAAAGGAGAAAAGATGCAAATAAAATAAGAAATAAGAAGGGAGAAATTATGACTAAAGGCTCAGGAATAAAAGGATCATAAGAGAAAGTTATGATGAAGACAAATGAAAAAAATAATATTCTGGGGGAAAAAACAGAAAATGTCACTGTATATACAAGACAACAGATCTTACAGTGATAATAGACATAATGTCAAAAAATATTTTACTTTTATATTTTTATTATTTTTTATTATTTCAAAAAAATTTTGTTTTCTGTATTTTATTTGTTATTTTTAAAATTATTATTATTTCATTTTCTTATAATTGTATTTGTTTATTTTGTTGGCTTCATTTTTGAAGAATTTTTGGATAACAGATGGGTTACAATAGTGGCAGGGGAGGATCATTTTGTGTGGGGTGTCAGTGATGGGGCATGCATGGGAGGAAGTTCACCTGGGCCATACATATAAGGCATATGAATGTGTTCAAGTGTTTATGGGGCATTGTCATGGTCTGTAGAGATTCAAACATTATCTGAAATAATGTCAAATTCCCATCCTGAGGAGCTCTGTCTCATTCACTAATGGGACAGCAAGAATCCCCCAAGTACAGGGAAGTGACTAGTGAAGAAGGATGGACCATTGACAGACCCTAGATATTGATGACTGTACTTAAGAACATTTATTTTTGAAATTGAAACTTAGCCTGGTACTATGGGATGCCTAAGAGTAACCACCTGGGAGCCTACTTGTTGTTCAAATGTGGCCTCTCTCTAAGCCAAACTCAGTATATAAAAGCATTATCTTCCCCCCGGTGGGGAAGAGCCCCATGGCACCAAGGGATTACTAACAAGTCCTGACAAGCAATACAACTGGAAAAAGACCTTGACCAAAAGGGGGAAAGGGTAAAGATAAATAAGTTTGGCTAAGAGACTTCAAAGTGAATCAGGAGGCTATTCCAGAAGTTATGCTTATACATGTCTCAGCAGGAGCTCATTGACTGCCAAAGTAAATATAGTCTCAAATAGGGGTGCATCTGAGGGCTCTGGAGATATCCAGACACTATAGGGAGGGAAGCCAGCTCAGTAGATTGTAGTCCTGCCAGTGGGCCCTACTTTGGAATTTACAGTCCCCAGTGTGACAAAGTTGGACTCAGTGTGGTTTCCCTACACATGACTCTTTTGCCCCTTCTATTTAAGCCTTAGTTAGTACTACAGTTGATAGGTGTATGTCCAAGAGACTTAAATCTTTGGGCTGCCCATGTGCCAGTTGGGCCCTGAATCTCAAAAGAGTTGTAAAACATACTTTCCAATTCATTGGACTCACCCATGACAACTAACAAGTAGATGATGATGGACAATGACCATTTCAAGGAACAGAGTCTGCAACTGAAAGCAAGATAGACACATCCATCTGCCCCATGGGATCTAAGCCCCCTCTCAGATAGAGGCAGAGGGGGCATCACCATGCCAAAATTCTCAAGACTGGGCAATGCAAATGCTTTTTTCCCAATTGCCATTAGTAAGGACCACCAGAAACAGTTTGCTTTCACTGTCAGTATACCTTCACTGTCCTGCCTCAGTGGTATATCAGCTCTCCAGCCCTATGTCATAATATTGTCAGCAGGGACCTTGATTGTCTCTCCCTTCCACGAGACATCACACTGGTCCATTATATTGATGATATCATGTTGACAGGACCTACTGAGCAAGAAGTAGCAAAGACTCTAGATTTATTGGTAAGGCATTTGCATGAGAGAGGATGGGAGATAAATCCAACAAAAATACAGGGTCCTTCCACCTCAGTGAAATTTCTAGGTGTCCAGTGGCAGGGGCCTGTCAAGATATCCCTTCTAAAGTAAAGGATAAGCTGTTGCACTTGGCCCCTTCTATGACCGAAAAAGAGGCACAATGCTTAGTTGGCCTCTTCAGATTTTGGAGACAACACATTCCGCATTTGGGTGTGCTACTCTGGCCCATTTACTGAGTGACCAGAAAAGCTGCTAGTTTTGATTGTGGACTGGAACAAGAGGAAGCCCTGTGACAGGTCCAGGCTGCTGTGCAAGCTGCATTACCACTTGGAACATATGATCCAGCAGATCCAATGGTGTTGGAAGTTTCAGTGGCAAATGGAGATGCTGTTTGGAGCCTTTGGCAGGCCCCTATAGGGGAATCACAACACAGACCCTTAGGATTTTGGAGCAAATCCTTGCCATCTTCTGCAGATAGCTACTTCCTTTTTGAAAAGCAGCTTTTGGCTTGCTACTGGGCCTTACTAGAGACTGAACGCTTAACCATGGACCATCAAGTTTCCATGAGACCTCAGTTGCCTATCATGAGACCTGAGTTGCCTATCATGAGCTGGTTATTGTCTGACCCACCAAACCATAAAGTTGGGTGTGAACAGCAGCACTCCATAATAAAGTGAAAGTGGTATATACGAGATAGGGCTTGGACGGGCCCTGATGGTACAACTAAGTTACATGAGGATGTAGCCCAAATGTCCATGGGCACCACCCCTGCCATGTTACCTTCTCTTTCCCAGCCCACAGCTTTGGCCTCTTGGGAGTCCCTTACAGTCAGTTGACTGAGGAGGAGAAAACCCGGGCCTAGTTTACAGATGGTTCTGAACAATATGCACATACTACTCAAAAGTGGACAGCTGTGGCACTGCAACCCTTTTCTGGGACATCCTTGAAGGATAGCAGTGAGGGCAAATCCTCACAGTGGGTAGAACTTCAAGCAGTGCACCTAGTTGTTCACTTTGCTTGGAAGAAGAAGTGGCCAGAGGTGCATTTGTACACTGATTCATGGGCTGTTGCCAATGGTTTGGCTGGATGGTCAGGGACTTGTAAGTAACATGATTGGAAAATTGGTGACAAGGAGTTCTGGGGAAGAGGTATGTGAGTAGACTTTTCTGAGTGGACATGAACATATTTGTGAACATATTTGAACATATTTGTGTCCCACATGAATGCTCACCAGAGGGTGACTTCAGCAGAGGAAGAGTTTAATAATCAAGTGGATAAGATAATCCACACTATGGCTAATGCTCAGCCTCTTTCCCCAGTCACTCCTGTCATTGCACAATGGGTTCATGAACAAAGTGGCCATGGAGGTAGGGATGGAGGTTATGCATGGGCTCAGAAATATGGACTTCCCCTCACCAAGGCTGAGTTGGCTACAGCTACTGCTAAATGCCCAGTCTGCCAACATCAGAGACCCACACTCAGCCCCCGCTATGACACCATTCCTTGAGGTGACCAGCCTGCTACCTCGTGGCAGGTTGACTACATTGGGCCACTTCCACCATGGAAGGGGCAGTGATTTGTTTTAACTGGAATAGACACATACTCTGGATATGGGTTTGCATTTCCAGCATGCAATGCTTCTTCCAAAACTACCATCCATGGACTTACTGAATGTCTTATCTACCACCATGGTATTCAACACAGCTTTGCTTCTGATCAAGGAACCCATTTAACAGCAAATGATGTGCGGGAATGGGTACATGCCCATGGAATTCACTGGTCTTATCATGTTCCCCATGATTAATAGCTGGATTAATAGAATATTGGAAGGGCCTTTTGAAGACTCAATTACAGTGCCAACTAGTTGGCAATACCTTGTAGGGCTTGGGCAATGTTCTCCAGGAGGCTGTGTATGCTCTAAATCAGCATCCTCCCTATGGTGCTGTTTCTCCCATAGCCAGGATTCATGGGTTCAGAAATCAAGGGATGGAAATGGGAGTGGCACCACTCACTATTACCCCTAGTGACCCACTAGGAAAATTTTTGCTTCCTGTCCCTGCAACCTTAAGTTCTGCTGGCCACCAGGTTTCAGTCCCAAAAGAAGGAGTGCTGCCACCTGGGAACACAACAATGATTCCATTGAACTGGAAGTTAAGACTGCCACCTGGCCACTTTGGGTTCCTCTTGCCTGTGAATCAACAGGCAAAGAAGGGAATTACTGTACTGGCTGGGGTGATTGATCCTGACTATCAAGGGGAAATAGGACTACATCTACATACTGGGGGTAAAGAAGAGTTTGTCTGGAATGCAGGAGATCCTCTAGGACATCTCCTAGTACTGCCATGCCCTGTGATTAAAGTCAATGGAAAATTGCAACAAACTGATTCAAGCAGGAATAACAATGGCTCAGAATCTTCTGGAATGAAATTTTGGGTCACCCCACCAGGCAAAGAACCACCGCCAGCTGAAGGGCTTGCTGAAGGTAATGGGGAGTGGAAGAATGTAGTGATAAGTATGAACTTCGACCATGTGACCAGTTACAGAAATGAGGACTGTGATAGTCATGAACCCTTTTTCCTTGTTTCGTTATGAGTATGAATATATATGTACACAAAATGAATTTCTTTGTTTTCTTCCCCAACCTTTTCCCCTATCATATAAAAATTTGTATTAATTTCATGTCATAAGATTTAAGGATGTCAAGTTTAAGAGTGAATATTAAACAAGGACTTGCAACCTATTCTGTGGGGAATTAATGTGTTTCTGATTGTATGCAGGGGAGTTGAACATTGTTACGTGGAAATATATATGCATGCTTCTCTGTTTTCACTCAGAGACTAAGTATGGTTTAGGGTAATGTGTATGGTTGCTGAGTGGACTGTTATGGTTAGGCTAATGTGTCAACTCGGCCAGGTAATTGTGTCCAGGTGTTAGGTCCAGCAAGCACTGGAGTAATTGTAATAGAAGAACATTTATGGACTTCAATCACCAGTGAGTTTACTACATGGATGGCTGATTACATCTGCATCAATCAGGGAGATTTCATCAGCAATGGGTGATGCTTTTACCCAATCAGTTGAATGCCTTAAAAGGGGAAGTGATTTCAACATTCAGAGAGTTTCCCAGCTCATCTTTCGACAGCCAACTTCTCCCAGAATCTCATGAAGGACCTTTCATCGGACTTTCATCGGTGCCCCTGGTTTGCAGCCTGCCTGCGGAACCTGGACTTGTGCATCTCCATGGTTGCATGAGAGACTCTTATAAAATCTCATATTATTGACAGTTTTTCTGTTAATTCTGTTTCCCAAGAGAACACTGACTAATACAGCCTCCATGACAAATATACCCCACGCTGTTTGGCTTAAACAACAGGAAATCATTGTCTCACAGTTTGGGAGGCTAGACATCCAATGCAAACATATTGGTAGGGCTTGCTTCCCCTCATACTCTGCAGGGCCCTGGCAATCCTCCATCACATGGCTTCTCCGCCTTGGTTTGTCTGCTCCTGTAGTTTCTGCTGACTTCAGATTTTTACTCACTCACTGTGTCTGAATTTCTTCTGCTTATGAGGACTCCAGTCACATGGCTAAGAGATGCCTGATTTAATTTGGTTTCATCTAAATAGACTCATTGAAGGTCCTATGCACAAATGAGTCCACATTTTATCTATTAAGAACATCTACAATGTTCCTACATATAAATAGGTTCACACATGGAAGATCTGGGGTTGGGATTTGAATATACCTTTAGTGGAGCACAGGATTCAATCCCCAATGATACACAGAGAGATACATAATACATACACACTAACATACATATGTACATATATACTTACATACACATATATAAAAAGTATTATGCTAGGAACAAAAGAAGAAACTATGAGATTCCACCAAATTTGATTCAAGTATGGGATCTGACACATTGAAAATTGGAAGACTTTGAACAAGTTACATAATAAATCATAACCTCTCTTTCTGATTTATAATGTGAAGCTAATAGCTCAATGACCACCTACCTAGAAAGGCATTCACAGCTCTCTAATTACTGCAACATAAATCCCTGTGGCAGTTTAAAAATTGAATGCCTTGACTCTGGATGCAGCAGATTGGAACAGGAATCCCTCCCTGACTCACAGAAAGTGATCTGGCACAGCAAGTTTGCCCTATGGAAGGTGCAATAAAGATGTTTATTCTCAGAATCCATCCTGTTATTCCCTTGGAAAATTTGAATTCAAGACATTGAAAGCCAGCTGGTGTGGGTGAGTTTGTTACCAGGTGGCCAGTTCTCTTAGCACTACTTTATTTTATAGAGGAGCAGAATAATGCATGGCAGTTTATTGCAGTGGTTAAGGCTTTGAGCTCTGGAATCAAAGTATATTGATTTGAAAACTGGTTCTGCTACTTACCAACCTGATAACTCTGGGGAAGTTACTTGACTTCTAAGTAACTCTGTTTCTCCATCTTTAAAATGGAGAAAATGAAATTATTGTTTCATAAAGATATTGTTTGGATAAAATAAAAAAATAGCTGTGAATCTTTCACAAAGTTAAACATGCTCAAAAAATGGCTGAGGCTTCTATTTCTGTTATCATTATATTTCATGTAGTCTATTTGTATGCTGGGGAGTTTCTTGCTTCGATGTTGTTGGCTGCTTCCCCATCAGGGTTATGGTTGCTGAAGGGTGGCTGTGGCAACTTCTTAAAGTAAGAAAACAATTATGTTTGCTGCAGTGATTGACTCTTCCTTTCAAAAAAGATTTCTCTGTATCATGTGATGCTGTTTTATAACATTTACCCAGTGTAGAACTTTCAAAATTGGAGTCATTCCTCTCAAACCCTGTTGCTGCTTTATCAAATAAGTTGATGTAATATTCTAAATCATTTGTTGCCATTTCAACAATGTTCAAAGCATCTTCACTAGTAGTAGATTTTATCTCATTTCACTAATTGGCTACTGAAATCATTTTCTTTGCTCATCCATAAGAAGCAACTCCATATCTGTTAAAGTTTTATCATGAAATCTCAGCAATTCATACACATCTTTAAGGTCCACCTCTAACTCTAGATCTTTTGCTATTTCCAGCAAATCTACAATGACTTCCTTCACTGAAGTCCTGAATCCCTCAATATCATCCATGAGAGATGGAGTCAACTTCTTACAAACTCCTGTTAATATTTGTAATAGTCAGCCAAAGGGGTGCTGATGCAAAATACCAGAAACCAGTTGGTTTTTATAAAGGGTATTTATTTCGGGTAGAACCTTACAGTTACCAAGCCATAAAGTATAAGCTAATTCCCTCACCAAAGTCTCTTGCCAAGTTTTGGAGTAAGATCGCTGCCAACATCTGCCAAGAGTTCAGGCTTCTTTGGTTCCTCTATTCCTGGGGCTCTGTTTCTCTCTGGGCTCAGCTGCTGTAGACTACCAGGTAAATGCGTCATCTCTTTTTCTGGTGCCTTCTCTCCTTCCTCACATTCAAGCTCCTCTGCATGCTTACTTCCCAGGACTCTAGCTCAAAAATTCAGCATCAATAAACCTCCAATTCTGTCCTTTGCTATATCTCTTATATGTGAGTCCCCACCCAACAATGGGTGGGGACTCAACACCCTACTGACATGTCCCAATCAAAGTCCTAATCATAATTTAATCTATTAAAAGTAATACCTCTGACAGACCAGTTTATATACATAATCCAATATTTATTTTTGGAATCCATAAACAATGCCAAACTGCTGCACTATTGATATATTAACCTTCTCCCAAGAACTAGAATGTTCTTAATGGCATCTAGAATATTTAATCTTTTACATAAGGTTTTCAATTCATTTTGCCCAGATCAAACAAAGGAATAATTATCTATGACAGGATATAGCCTTACAAATGTATTTCTTAAATAATAAGACTTGAAAGTAGAAAGTACTCCATGATCTATGTGTACAGAATGGATGCTGTGTTAGCAGGCATGAAAACAACATTAATCTCATTGTACATCTCCATCAGAGCTCTTGTGTGACCAGGTACATTGTCAATGGGCACTTGTATTTTGAGAGGAAGCTTTTGGTGAGAAGTAGGTCTCAAAAGTGAGCTTAAATATTCAGTAAATTACATTGTAAATAGATGTTTTGTCATCCAGTCTTTGTTTTTCCATTTAGAGAGCACAGGCAGAATAAGGTTAGCATACTTATTAAGCGCTCTAGAATTTTCAGAATGGTAAATGTGCATTGGTTTCAATTTAAAAAGTCACCAGCTGCATTAATGCCTAACAAGACTCAGGCTATCCTTTGATGCTTTGCAGCCCCACTTTGTCTTTCCCTCTCTAGCTAAGAAATACCTAGATGGCATCCTCTTCTGAAAACAGGTTTTTCATCTACATTTAAAATCTGTTGTTTAATGTAGCCACCTTCATCAATGGTCTTGACCAGGTCTTTGGGATCACTTGCCACAGCTTCTACATCAGCACTTAATGATTCACCTTGAAGCACTTTCATATTATACAGTTGGCTTCATTAAACCTCATGAAGCAATCTATGCTAACTTTAAGCCTCTCTTCTGCATCTTCCTCACCTCTCTCAGCCTTCATAGAATTGAAGAGAGTTAGGGTCTTGCCTTTCATTAGGCTATGGCTTAAGGCAATGTTGTGGCTCTTTTGATTTTTGATATTCTATCCAGATCACTAAAAATTCTCCATATCAAAAATAAGGCTGTTTCTCTTACTTACTATTCATGTGTTCACTGGAGTAGTACTTATAATTTCCTTCAAAACCTTTTCCTTTGCTTTCATAACTTGCCTGTTTGACACAGGAGGTTTAACTTTCAGCCTACCTTGGCTAGGCCAATTTATTGATTAAATTCACTTTCTTATATGGGCATGGTGTGTGGACTCCCAAAACAATTAGAATAATATCATTAAAGATCATAGGTCACAGGTCATCATAACAAATAGAATAAAAATGAAAAGTTGAAATATTGAGAGAAATACCAAAACGTGATACCAGACACGATGTGTGCACATTATTAGAAAAGTGGCACCCATAGACTAGCTCGATGCATGTTTGCCACAAATTATCATTTTAAAAAAAAAAGCACTACCTGTGAAATGAATAGATTGAAGTGTAATAAATTGTGATATTCCTCTAATGGCAAACCCATTTTATGTTTTTAGTAATTCTTAATTATATTTTTGATGAAGGCTCTATGTAGTTTTATTGATGCTCTTGCTTTCCTTTCATTAAAGCTTAAGTCCATAAAGATAAAAGCCCCCAAAATAATTGATAACATAAATTTAGTAAATTCCTATCATAAGCAGTCTACACAATTTTCAGAGTGAAGCATCCAGGTAAAAGTACAAAGACTTTACTAAAAGTGAAGATCAAATATAATGAAATAGTTTAAGTATGATAAAAATTAAAAGGTGATAATAATTTTTCTTCTTTATAAAGAGGACAGAACAATTTTATCTGCCTGTAGCAGTTTGGCAGTTTGATGTAATTATGAATTCCAAAAATAGATATTGGATTCTGCTTGTAAACTGGTCTGTTAATCTGGGCATGATTAAGTTATGATTAGGGCATTGACTGGGCCAGTCAGTAGGGCATTGAGCCCCACCCCTTGGTGGGTGGGGGAATCAGATATAAAAGGCATGGCAAAGGACAGAGGGAGCAGTTTTTGAGTTGGAGTTGTGATGCAGAGTCTTTAGCTGGAGCCCCGGGAAGTAGCGTACAGAGGAGCTTGGTCGTGAGGAAAGAGAGAACGCCCTGGGAAGAGAAGCAAGTCATTTGCCTGATAGTCTACATCTGGCCTTGTGGCGCAACACAAGCATGAGCCCAGAGAGGCAAGCCCCAGGAGGAGAGGAACCCAAGAAGCCTGAACCCTGGCAAACATCGGCAGCTGTCATGCTCCAACACGTGGCAACAGACTTTGGTGAAGGAAGAAACTTATGCTTTATGGCCCAGTAACTGTAAGCTTCTACCCCAAACAAATACCCTTTATAAAAACCAACCAATTTCTGGTATTTTGCATCAGCACCCCTTTGGCTGATTAATACACTGCCAGAAACCATATCTATAATTTGTTTGGCTCAAAGTAGAAAAGTTTTTGTAATTGCCATAATGTCTAAACTATGGACACATACTGGATTCTTAACATAATTGACAAATAAATCTATATTAAACATTTATTCATTCAATAAAAATTTATTGAATTTTCTGGGATTTAGGATTCTATCACCAATTGATATCAAAACACTATATAAATTTGAGAAAATTTCTCATCTATAAAATTGCTTCTAAGTTCTTCCAACTCTTTTTATATGTGAATCAGTATCTATGAACTGTGATAACTGAACACCAACATTAATAACTCACTGATATTGAAGAATTGAACAAGAAAACTCACTGAATTGGAATCTAGAATCTAGTGGGGACTGTGTGGTTGTAGAGAACAGGGAGTTAAGTCTCAAAATGACAGAGATTGTATTTTGGACAATGGGGAAAATTTTGGTAATGAGTGGTTGTGATGGGAACACTATCTTGTGAATGTAATTAATGGCACTGATATGTAAATTTGAATATTGTTAAAAGGGAAACTAAAGGTTATATTTATGGACCTGGAATAAAAAAATAAAGCAGTCAGATTCAGGAGCAGAAGTCCTACCTGGTCTTTTTTTTTCCCTCTTAAGACTAACCAAGGGTCAATAGCCTTACTCTGAACCTCATTTAAAGGGAGTAGCATTCAGTCTTTCACCTTTTATTATATGTAGGTTTGTCACTGATATCCTTAATCAGGTTGAGAAAATGTCCTTCTATTTCCTAGTTTTTAAGTGGTTCAAACAGAAATGGTTTTGTGTTTTGCCCATACCTTTTCTACGTCTTTGGACATGATCATGTATTCTCATTTCTGGCATATTTAGTCTATTAATGTGATTTTTATGTTCATTTATTTTCTTATCTTAAAACAGCCATTATTTTGATGGATAAACACCACAGATTGTGATGTCTTATCTGATAATATATTATTAAATTAATATTGATAAAATAATCTTTAAAATTTTGCTGCATTATTCCTGAGGAGTATTGGCCTGGCCAGAGGTGAGGTAGAGCCAGTGCCTTGATTAGGTGCTGGCTACTGAGTAGGAAGCAGAGTAGGGGGGGATTCTCTGATTTCATGTCCAAGGCTACCATTTTTGGTTGACTGCAGGCCATACAAACACATACAAACATAAAAATGTCTGGAATGGGCCAAAGGGCCATACTTTGCCAAATCCTGTTGTATGATAAAAATAGACTTAAAATTGAAGGTAAACTACACCGATGAAACAATAGACACGAAAAGATAACCTTCAAACTGCCTAGTATTATGAACCATTTTGGTAATTGCATATATAATTTAATATTATCATTTAATATTTTACTTTATGCAGGTATAGCATTTCTTGAAAACATTTTCTAAGCACTAGGATAACTTATATTCCTTTTCTTTTTTCACATTTATTTTATATTTGCACCTGGAATTAGCATGTAACACATGATCAATAAATATTTGTTGTATATTAATGAATGAATTTTGATCCTTCTATAACTTCATTAAATGTATGTTGGAACTCTTTAGAAGGCCCATATAATTCTTACACTATTTTCTATATCTTCCATTCTTTTTCTGTGATTCAATTTTTTACTTTATTGAAACGAATGAATGACAAAAGTATAAACATAAACACATAAATCACACACAGAACACAGAGACAACCTTAAAGCTCTACAAACAAATAAAAGTGAATCAGCACTGCCGATGTTTATAAAGACTAAAAATTCAAAACCAAAAAAAAAAAAAATTAAGACAGCCAATTGATAATAATAAAAAATATATATCACAAATAGTTTTAAATTGGCACTTAATTTGTTTTCAAAATACAGATATATGACCACTCCACAGATTTAATCAGAAAAACATAAAGAATCTTGGAAGAAAAAGAAAATATTCCTGTTTATTTGAACACAAGGACAAGTAGGGAGATCTAATGAATGGTATTTTGCTTTGTTTCTTTAAAAAAAAAAATAGGGAGCTTATTCTCTTAACAGAGATGCCGTTTAAAATAGCAAAATTGATTAAAATGGAGATATGAAATACCTATACAGAACTTAAATTATTTTAGGGATAAAGTATCCAATTAATTTCCAGTAGGCAAAGCATGTGCAGTTTGAAAGTAAATTCATCTCTAATTACAATCCACTTACTCATAAGATCCCTGGCAGATTCAACAAATGTTTCTTAAAGGAAATAAAAGGGTTTATATGGAAAGGGATATCAGCATACAGACACACAAACAAACACACACACTAGTTCAGAGCTCAGAGAAGGAAAAACAGAGTCAAACGTGCAGGTGCACAACGTGAAAGTGAGGAGACCCTTCTGCAAAGTGGCAGTTTACAAAATGAGAGCAGGCAGGCAAGGCAGAAAATTTAGGATTAGGCCATAGGATGCACAAGGACACTCCTCACATCAACTGAGAAGTCAGGTTCTCCCACCTTTGAGCAGAAGACACCCCTGATCCCCACCTGTCCACCTCTACCTCACTGACTTTCCTCCAGGGCCAGAAGCACCAGCGCCAGCACCCAGGGTGAGATCCAGGATACCAAAAAAGTCAGGCGGTGGGAGCAGGGAGGATGGATGTTTGGCAGCCTCTCTGCCCTCTTATCTTGAGCCTTTCTTTGTGTGTTACTGTTCGGGATCCTGTGGAGCGATAAAACCTGGCACCAGCATCCCCAGACCCTTGCCTGTGAAGTCCTGAAACTTCATCCAGCCTCCTGGTGCTGTGGAAAGGAAGGCCACCCTGACTAACCTGCAGACAGATTCCTAACCCTCTACTCACAGGTGCTGGTTTGCTTTCATAGGTGAACTTTCTTTGCAGAACATGTTCCTGCCACCTAGCCCTCTGTGAGGAAAACTGAGAAAGGAGTAGAGATTAATCTTGCAAATGTGATGCCCATCTGCCTCTGCTGCTCTGATGGATTTGCATAAGTGGAAGGGAGGGACCTGACACATTATAGAAACCCATGTGTTCAGTTACCAACAACATGCCAGTGGTGGCCAAAGAGTCTCATCACAGACTCTTTTGGGTGCAGACATATAATCTAAATTCCTATTGAAAAGCTGCCTCAGGGATCCCAAAAATTCAACATACCCCACAGGGCATTGGCACCATTCTGATACCTGCTAGAAGAATTTTCTACTCCATAATTTCTTAATTCAGGGGCAATTCACACATTTACCTAATTAGAAGATAGGAAATGCCTTGACTCTCCACTTCAACAATGCTGTCATTAAATCTAATGAATATGTCTTTTAAAAAATCCATTTATTTTCTACTTCAAATCCATTTATTTTCTACTGGCAATACATGCATAGATAAACTTGATTACCTATACCGATTATGAACACACTGTCTAGCATCTCTCACCCCACATTTTTTCTTAAATAAGAGGGGGTTTACAGAAAAACCATGCATAAAATACCAACTTCCTCTATATTATCTATTATTATTAACACCTTGCATTGATGTGCTATATATATTACAATGATGAAAGAACATTTTTATAATTGTGCTATTAACCTTAGTGGACGGTTTACATTAAAATTTATTGCTTGGTTTGTTGGGTCCTATGTAATAACATATATACAACCTAAAATTTCTCCTTTTAACCACGTTCAAATATATAACTCAGTGTTGTTAATTACATTTACAATGCTGTGCTACCATCAGCACCATGCATTACCAAAATCTTTCCATCAACCTAAATCGAAACTCAGTAAAATGTAAACATTAACCCCCTCTTCCCTACTTCCACCTCATCCCCAGTAAACCTATATTCTAGATTATGTCTCTATGAATTTGCTTATTCTAATTATTTCTTATCAGTGAAATCATACAAAATTTGTCTATTTGTGCCAGAATTGTTATATTCAACATGACGTCCTTGAGGTTCATCCATGTTGTTGCATGGATGAGAACTTCATTTGTTTTTATTGCCTAATCATGTTTCATAGTGTGTATATTCCACATTTTGTTTATCCATTCATCAGTGGATGGACACTTGATTGCTACCATCTTTTGGCAATTGTGAATAATGCCACATTGAACTTTAATATGAAAATATCTGTTTGAGTGCCTGCTGTAATTCTTTTCTGTACATACCTAGCACAGAATACCTGGGTCACATGGTAATTTTGTACTTAAATTTCTGAGGAACTACCAAACTGTATTCCATGAGGGCATCACCATTTTGCATCCACAGCAGCAATGAATGCATCTTCCTATTTCCTCATAACCTCTCCAATACTTGTAATTTGCCATTTTTTAAATAGTAGTCATTCTAGCGGGTGTGAAATATATCCCATTATGGTTTTCATTTGTCTTTCCCTAATGGTTAATGATGATATTCATCTCTTCCTGTGCTTTTTCGTCATTTATATATACTCTTTGGAGATATGTCTATTAAAGTCTTTTGCCCATTTTAAATTAAGTTGTCTTTTTGTTGTTGAATTGTAGGATTTCTTTAGATATTCTGCATGTTAAACTCTTATCAGATGTGGTTTCTAAATATTTTCCACCACTTTGTAGGTTGTTATTTTATTTTCATGATGAAGTTCTTTGATGCATAAAAATTTTTAATTTTGATGGAGTTCAATTAATCTAGTTTTTCTTTTGCTGCTTGTGTTTAGGATGCAAATTCTAAGAAATTATTGCCTATCACAAGGTCGTGAAGATGCATCCCTTGATTTTCTTTTAGGAGTGTTATACTTAGTTTCTAATATTTACTTCTTCATCCATTTTGGGTTGATATTTATATATGGTGTGAGATAGGGTCTTTCATTCGTTCTTTTGCATACATATATCCAGAATATTTATTTCCAGTTGGTGTTTGGAACCTTCTCAAAAAATCATTTGACCTTAAGTAGGTGGTTTAAATTCTAAACTATCATTTTTATTCAATTCATCTATATTTCAGTCCTTGTGCCAATACCAATATTTGGATTATTGTGTCATTCAAAAGTTTAAGAATGGGAACCATGATTCCTATAATTTCATTGATGGTTTCTGGATATTTATCTTTTTCCTTTGGATGGGCCACCCATTCCAGTTTCTTTGTCTAGAAATTTTTTTGTTGCAACACTGTGCATTTTAATACTTATAAATTATTAAACCCTGGAATTTAGTTCCCAAGCTGTCTGTTCCTTAAGTATATACCCAGCTATTGAGATGACAGAGATTTCTTGAATGCCAAGAGCTAATCTAAACAAAGAAACTCAAGCAAAAAGCACCTTTCACTGTCTTTGCCAATTGCCTTTGGTTTGGCTGGTGGTCTCCTTCAAAGCATATCTCCCTCTTATCAAGAAGATCAACCAAAGGCAAATAGAAGTGCAGGATCCTCTCTATCTTCTATGAGCCTTGTGAAGCCAGGAAGCCTGCTTCTTTTCCTGGGTTTGTGCTTCCTAGTGGCTTCAGAATTTCCTTGTTTATAGTAACATGTATTTGAATGAAGTCCCCCTCTATTCCCTTTGAAAAATTCATCTCCACCTTGTCCTCCCTTGTTTGACTTGATTTATGGTCCTTTGCTCCAGGATACTTCAATTTAATTTTCTCTCACACTGTGCCAGCTTTCTGTGCTCAGACAGACTCCTATGGCCCCTAGTACTTAACATTCTCACAGATCTGATCTCCATCCACTGCGATAAATCTCCATTTCCATGACAGTCTAATCCACCAAACTGTGAGCACTTAATGGTGAAGACTGTGTCTGGGTCAATATACTGTACCAATGTTAGAGTTATCATTGACCCATAATCTCATTAGTCAATTTAAATTAAATTTAAGAAAACTATGATGTTTAATGATATGGAATAATACTTCAGGGTCATTATGGGACAATATTCATCAGGTTCATGAGCAAATTAAGTGTAATCTGAGAAGTAAGTCTCTGACAGCCAGAGCTGCTTCTGTGACACCAGCCGAGACACCTGTCTGCATATATATGACAGCACCAAATTATCTTCTTACAAACTTACATCATTTTAATATCAGTTACATTTTAACCTTCAAATATTTAAAAAGAGAAAAGCCTAAGTTAACATATACAATCTTTATAATTTGCTCTAGTTTTCTAACAGGCCCAGAAATTTTTCAATAAATAACATATGATCAAGGATCTAAATTTCTTATACTGTTTTCACATCACTGTGTAACAATTTGAGACTACATGTTCTGAGCTTGATGTAAGTTCATTAATATTAGAGCAAGGTTATAAAATATCAGAATAGAAAGGAATTTTGCAAATCATCCAGACTATTATTTATTTTAAATTTTAGGTTATGGAGGCTAAAGTACACCTTTTGATCACTACACTGCATTGGTTTAGAACTTCAAAATATACCACGTTATCATATGTCCATGTCCTTTCTCATGTTGTTTGCACTTTTGAGACTTTACCTACCCATCGATACTGACTAGTAAGTTGAAATATGTATCACAGAGGAAAAAATATGAGAAAACATGTATGTCTAAATTTTGAGTAGCCCACAAAAATTGAGAGCAGCAACAGAAATGTTACCTTATTACCTGAAATGGTGAAGTGGGGATCAAGTACCTTGCAAAAATTATATAAAATCTGTAAATGACCATAGGGATAAGGCTAAATGAAGGAACATACCATGAGTACTAGAAAATGGTTAGATAATTAATGAATATTTTTTGAGAAATTGATTTTATTTAAGAGAGAATAGTGCTTGGGTACTTGAGGGCTCCTTGCTGTAGGGTGCCAGACCACATTGCATGAGGCTCATACACCAAGGCTTTGTTTGTCAGAGTATGGAACACTTGTGCTTTTACCATGCAACAGACAATGCTGGGTCACCATGTTCACTAGGTTCCTCAGCTTGCTGCTATTCCACAGCCATGTCAGCTGTGGAGAACCTCCAGTTCCTCACCACAACACCCGGCCCAAGGTGGCTCTTCCCTTCGTAAATTCTGGGGAGCTCTGGATGTGTATGCTCCTTTGCTTGGCATTTGTGTGGATGTCAGGGGAAGGGGACACACACTACTCTCTTTGCCCTCCCAAAGATATCTTATTTACTCTTCAACTATATTCCCTTCTCCAGGGCTTAAAGTTTTCAGAGTAAAGGCAAATATATAATGGATTTTTTTCATCTTCTTGATATAGCTGTTTGCTTGGGA
The DNA here is from genome assembly GCA_029593785.1 of Cabassous unicinctus. Classification (NCBI taxonomy): domain Eukaryota; kingdom Metazoa; phylum Chordata; class Mammalia; order Cingulata; family Chlamyphoridae; genus Cabassous; species Cabassous unicinctus. The sequence continues at coordinate 5,425 of JAQZBX010028541.1, read as the reverse complement.
ATTATACACAGAGCAAAATTTTAAAAAGATGGTGGAAATTAAGGAAACAATGATTAAAATCTCAAAGTACATAGAATCATAATTATTTACAAGTAAATATCCCTAAAGACATGTCTAAACTAAAGTTGAAATATATAGAAGAAGAAATACTAATGAATATATAAAGCAGTTCTTATTTATCTAGACACTCACATTTTTGTGGATATGAAGCAACATGGAAATACTAATAATGTCACAAAATTAATCTGTATTTTATTAAACCAATAAAAAAATTCATAGGATTGTCACTGATTTAGGGGAAAATTAAGCAATTGATACTGAAATTGTCTTTTAAAAGTATTATATCAAAATATTCAGTAAAAATTCATAAGGAGAATGAATATCCTTAGACATATTAGGATGTACAGTGACCATTGATCATTTCAAAGTCATTGGAAATGAACCTGAACACAAATTGTAGTTAAGTGATAAATAAAATGTTGCATGTAATTGGTAAAACTGAACATCAGGAAATCTTTTAGTAAAATAAAATAATTCTGAATTTCTAACTCATTTCTTATTTAAAATAGAAGATCTAAGCTTTAAGGGGAAAAAATAATACCAACAAAAAAGAAAGAGAAATTAAAAAAAAAACACTTTATTTTCAAAATTCATTACAAATAATAACAGAATACAAAATAGTTAAGAAAATTTTCATTGCACTGAGGAAAATTTTGAAATGTTTGAGCTACAACAAATAATGTAAACATATAACATTTCAAAAACATAAGAAATATATAGTTGCAAAATATCACATCATGAAAATGAATCATTTAATTTAGGGTGTCATTAATAAAATAATTAAGCATAGTATGGAGTATTGTTGTTTTTTCTGTTATTTTGATTAAAAATAATCAAAATTTAATGATGTAAAATTTAAGTTATTTCTACATCAAAAAAAAATGCTGCCTCTTATTTTTAGAAACAGACTTGAGGTTTACAATTGTCTCTAACTACTCATTTACCATTTCAATTACTGTGAAAGTAATAGTGGAAAAAATTTATTCACTTAAAATGAAATACTTAGAATCTAATTCTGTGAGGCTTGATAAAATGTAAACAGTGCATTTTTATGAATAATATTACATCTATTTTATGGAAAACTTAGTGTATAATTCTATAAAACATCAGCAAGAATGCATTAATTAACATACACACTGAATGATATTAAGCCTAATCAGTTTGAAAGAGCAAAATATGCTGTTATTCTTAACTTTTTCTTTGAATTTTCAGACTGGCAGATAGACGGGAGAGACATACATGACAATCACCCTGGATCCCTGAGCCCTCATTATTCTCCCCTTGTCTTCAACAGGAGACCTGATGATAGAGGGACTGCCTTACATATCCCATCCTCTGCACTGGGCTGCATATGGAATAGTGGGGGCAAAAGGACTGCTTGGGGTAAGTTAGATTTTACTATCTATCTCCACAACATTTGCTTGTTCTGCTCATTTTCAAGTCTTAACTCATTGAGCTTCCTCTCTGTAGCTACAGCTGCCAGGCAACTTTCACGAGTTTTTCTATCATAATAAGGAATCCAACTTTCTTAATTAAAAACAATGCTCTCCAGTTCATTTTCCAGGGGATCTGTCATAATTCTGTATGTGTCAAGTTGTTTTTGTGTAAAAGTGAAGTTTTCATTCACCTTGGTAATTCTTTTTTCTGTTTCCAAGTGGTCAATTTCATGCTGGATTAATTTAAGTTGAAGTTGCAGTAGGTGTTGTTGATATACTTCTGGAAAAATTTGCAGTTTCTCGTGAAATTTCTGAGTCTGCTTTTTTAAGTGTTCATTTTCCTGCTATAGAGATGCTTCCTCAGTTTCCAGATGTTTATTTTGATATGTAAGGGCTTCATTGACTTGCCTTTCCTTCCACAACTTTGTATATATCATTTGCTTTTGTCTTTCAAGTCTCTTTACATTAACATTTAAGGTTACAGCATCTATGACAATTGGTACATCCACATGTATCTTATGAGGCTGGTCTCCTTTTGCAGAGTCACTCTTTTCCTCTAATTCTAACTTGATAACATGTGTGTAATCTTCACAGAGAGCAGGCACATATATCATTTTTAGAACTGTTTCAGTGAGAGATGTTAACTTGCTGTCTTTATCATTGACAATGAGTTCCATCTGCATCATGTAATTTTCAAGATTTTCCCCTGTCCCTTCAGTTCTTGCATGCTTTATTTCCATCTAGCATCTTCCAAGGCAAGCAGTTTTAGGGTTTCCTGAAGCTGAGCATTTTAGTCCACACCATTAAGTGTCTCTTCCTGGCATTGTTCTCCAATCTCCTGAGATGCCCTTAAGATGTATTTCTCTCCAGGCTCCTTGCAGTGGCAGAATTCAGGTGACTCATTGGGTGGCTGTGTGTCCTTGAAGATGAGGCATCATCACACTGTTGAAAGAAAATTAATGAGCTCACTTGTCTGTTCTTTGTCCAGAATGTCTCCTACATTTTCCAGTGAAAAAAAGGAACTTTGTGGCAACCTTCTTAAGTATTGCCAAGCAGAGAGTTTGTAACATTGGAGGAGTGGTCTCCACTGGAGGTGACCTGAGCTCTTTACACAATTTATTCATTTGTCCAATCTTCTCACTGACTTTTAGATATTCTTCCTGTTGAGCAGAAATATGCTTGGCCATCTCTTTCTTCTTCAAACTATGCTGCTGGACTTTTACTATGAGAGCAATCCAAGTAGCACTTAGCAAGATTTCCAAGGAAAACTCCAACAGACTTGGGCCTTGCCTGAAGAATTCATACAAGAACATCAGAACACTGGACAGTTGTTCTAGAACTAGCTGCCAAGACATTTTTATAGCCCTCAGTAGGACATCGATGGCCCAATGAACCCACAGGTCTCCCTCTGGCCAGCAGCTTTGGTCTGCAACTGCCAACTTAGAACCTTGGAAGTGTTCTATCTCAATAACAAGTGCCTGGCAAACAGGAGAGAACATTAGTGGTTTAGTTAAGGGGGAGACAGTTTCACAGTTTGTATGAATGAATGCTCCCTGGTTTTTGTGGTCACTATACAAATATGAAAGTTTTTTTAAATTTAATGTTCAAAGGTGTAATGGAAAAGGTTGATTATACCAAGTACATACAAGTCTGTTAGATGATCTCACTCTAAGCCCATGTGGCCCCACATGAAACCTAGACACCCATGCAATACCATACCATCACCCTTCTCCACACATGAACATTCATTGTTAGATGTGGTGATATAATGTGCAGCTTTCTGCAATGGAGTACTCATGTACCCTTATCCCAAGATGAGGATATATATTCTACAAGTATAACATTATTATCTGCAGCCTCCCTATCTAATTTTGTCTTCAAAAAGCCAGAATCTCACTACACTGGGGGCAATCACACTTATTTTGTTGTTTGTTAGTGTGTTTTTGTTAGACCAAGGAAATCAGGGTCCTATATCAGTTGTAAAAACAGAGGAAATCAGGCAGAACTGGGAAAACCTTCACATGGAATCAGTTTTGTCTCCATTTAACCCACACATCCAATATAGGGATGATTGTCCTTCAGTTGTGACCAGTTGTCCCAGAATCCTTCCATCAAGGACTTATCTTTTTCAACACATGAGTGCATGTCTACCAAATTTAACCTGGGGACATTCTCCAAACCAGAAGTCATGCTGTAGTTTTCTTCATTACAAATGTTCTTCATGTTTATGTCTTTTAATGAAACCTTACTCTACTATTTTCTCTGGCTGTCTCAGTACCCAACCTTCCACCTATCACCTGGAATATTTCCATGAGTGATTCCACTCACAAAGCTATGATGAAGGGGAAAATCAAGAAACATCAACAGAGGCTGATCGAAGTGTCTTAACAGATACCATCATATAGATCACATTTCTGCCAGGAAATTTTAAGATTCTAAGTCTGAATAGGCATGGTGGAGGCTGGATGAAAGGGAAATAAGAGGTGGACAAAAGCTGAAGTAGTTTTCTGTACTGTTTGTAATTCTTTTCTTTAATTTGAAAGACAAAATGCCATTTAAAAATTTATAATCTGTTTTGTAAAGAAATAATTTATCTTGTAGTAAAGTTTTTTGGTAGTCAATAAGACTTCTTGATATAATAATAAGATACCCAAAAGATGACAATGTTTTGGGATAAAAATATAACTTTTGTGTGGATGTGGGGTGATGAATCTTATCAGTGCTAATTCATGCAATACAATTTAATGAAGGAATAACTAAATTTGAGAATGTTTAATGTAAGACTACTGGTTCAGTGTATATTTTCTCAAAAAACCGGCAAAGAGAATTAGACATCATTTATTTTGTGTATATTTGTGAACTTTCAGGACAAAAGTCAATATTATTTTCAGGCAGAAAAACCAAAGGCTCAGGATCTCCCCACAGCAGCCCCAAAACAACACAGTCTTTAGAGAGAAAGCATCATCTTGCTGATGCCTCAAAACAGTGAGGCAATATTTTCCTGGTCTTTAAACCAATCAATTTTATGGTATTTGTTTTAGCAGCTATGAAACTAATAAACAGGTGTAAAGATTATAATGATGCAATATACTACTGCAAAATATTTGCAAACATGAATACATTGTCTTCCTATCTCTGTCTCCCTCTTTCTTAAACACACACAAGCACACACACACACATTTCTCAAATATTACTCATTGCCAGCTTCATTTTAATATGATCTGAGAAGTTGCTTTGTATAATTGAAAGACATTACAATTTATTGAGACCTTTTTCATGACCCCACATGTGGTCCATCCTGGAAAAAGATTCATGAGCACTAGAGAAGAATGTATATCCTGATGATTTGGTTTGCAATGTTCAGTATATGTCTCTTAGGTGTAGATCATTTATCATATTGTTCAAGTTCTCAGTTTCCTTATTGATTCACTGTCTAGTTGTTCTGTCTATTGATGGAAGTGGCATATTGATGTCTCCTACTATTATTGTAGAAATATATATTTCTCCTTACAGTCTTACCTGAGTTTGCAACCTGGTTAGTTGCAAAGATTTTTATTTTTGTGATTTCTTCCTGATGGAATGCCCCTTTTATTAATATATAATGGCTTTCTGTATTTCTTATAAGATTTTTGCATTTAAAGCCTGTTTTATCCAAAATTAGCATAACTACCCTTGCTCTTTTGTGGTTTTGTTTACATGAAATATCTTTCTCCAAACTTTTACTTTCATTCTATTTGTATCTGCGGTGCAATGTTGGGTCTATTCAAGAAAGCATATGGATAGAATTTAATTCATTAACATGCAGTGTTAATGCAGTAATTCATTACTTATTTCAACTATTTTACCGTTTGGCTTTCATGTGTCATGTCATATCATATTTTGTCTGTCTTTTTACCACTTTTAGTTACCCTCTCTGATCATCTTCATAT
>JAQZBX010028540.1:0-27766 GCA_029593785.1 Cabassous unicinctus | reverse complement strand
TTCGCTTCCCGGGGCCTCCTTGTGAGGGCAGGCCAGCCCATGCAGTGTGGTGGGCTGATGCAGCGGGACCTCACATCAAGGGGGAGATAAGCAGACACGGAGAAAACACACAGCGAATGGACACAGCAAGCACAAGCAGCAAGGGGGGGATAAATAAATAAATAAATCTTAAAAAAAAAAAAAAACTGTATGGGATTGGCACAAGGATAGACATACTGAAAAATGGAACCAAATTGAGAGTTCTAATATAGATCCCCACATATGCAGTCATCTGATATTTCACAAGGCCACCAAGCCCACTCAACTGGAAGAGAATGGCTTCTTCAACAAATGTTGCTTGGAGAATTGGATAACCATATCCAAAAGAATGAGAGAGGAATAGTACTTCACACCTTATACAAAAATTAATTCAAGATGGATCAAAGATAAAAATAAAAGAGCCAAGAATAGAAAGCTTCTAGAAGATAATGCAGGAAAACATCTACAGGATCTTATATTAGAAAATGGTTTCATGAACTTTACACCCAAAGCACAAGCAACAAAAGAAAAAAATAAATGGGACCGCAAAATTTAAAACTTTTGCACCTCAAAAGAGTTTGTCAAGAAAGTGAAAAGACAGCCTACTCAATTAGAAAAAATATTTGGTTTTTATCTGATAGGGACCTAATATCTAGCATGTATAAAGAGATCCTACACTTCAAAAATAAAAAGACAGACTTACCATGAAAAATTGGGCAAAGCCATGGGATTGAAGCCCCCTCTCAATAAGATGTGGAGTGGGCATCACCATCCCAGAATCCTTAAGATTGTGGAATAACCTATGGAGAAAAGTAGACTTACTAGTATTCTACTATAGATGTATTGTGATTCTAGCAATGGAAGAAATTATGTCATTGATGTGGAGACAGTGGCCATTGGAGTTTCTGAAGGCAGGGAGAAGGAAATGCAGGTGAAATAAGGGGGCATTTTTGGGACTTGGGGATTGTCCTGAATGACATTACAACAACACATACAGGTCTTTACATATCTTGCAATAACCTACAAAATTGTGTGGGAGAGAGTGTTAAATACAATGTCAACTGTAATCCATGCTTAGTGACAATGATCCAAAATGTTTTTATCAATTGTAATGAATGTATCACACTAATGAAAGATGTTGTTAATATGGGAAAATGTGGGGTGTGTAGGGAGTGAGACATGTGGGAATCCTTTATATTTTTATGTAACATTTATCTAATCTAAATATCCTTTTTGAAAAAATAAAAAATATATTTTAAAAAAGTGTGTTCCTCCCAAAAAATGGGAAAGTGATTTGAATAGACACTTCTCCAAAGAAGAATTGAAAGCAGGGACACGAACAGATATAGGCACACCAATGTTCATAGTGGCATTAATCATTATTGTCAAAAGTTGGAAATAACCAAATGTCCATCAACAGATGAATGTATAAACAAATTGTGGTACATACGTACATACATACATACAATGGTGTATTACTCAGCTGTAAGAAGGAATGCTGTATTAACACACAGGATAACATGGATGAATCTTGAAGACCTTATATTGAGGGAAACAAGTCAGGCACTGAAAGACAAATATTACATGTCCTCACTGATATGAATTTATAAATTGAGCAGGCTCACAGAGCTAGAGTCTGGAAGATAGGTTTTACAGGAGACAGAACAAGAGAAGTTTGTGTGTCAATGTCCATATGGGCAAAATCTATGATAAGGTGGAAGGGTGTAGTTGTGCAGTGGATGGGGATAACTGTGGCGCAGTGACACTATTGGGTTGGGTGGTGTTGGTCTATGTTGGGGGATCAGGTGAAGAGGGTGGGTTAGACTGTCCATGGAACTGGGGCTAGGGTTGGGGGAGGGAGCAAGTGAACTCTGGTGATTTGTGGGTATGTGGTTGAAATTACAATGCTGGGAATGTTCTTTTGGCACATATGGCTAGGGATGGTTACTGGTTTAAGGTATTGGATGTGAGGAGAACATGGGACAGGTCATACCTGGGGCAGGCTTCTAGGGAGTGTGTAGTGTTCATCTTGTAATAGTGTGTTGTATCAGGGGATGGAGACTAATATAATGAGTGGGAAAGTGTTGGAATCCCATCCTGGGGAGTCCTGCTATGATCTCAAAGAGAGGGGCAGGAGTCTCCTGAGAACATAGTCAGTGCCTAATAGGGGAGGACAGGCCAGTATGTTAAGCCCTCAATGTTGTTGCAAGTAATTATGAATCTGATCCTTCAGTGAGTTAATCTTAGTGGTAACCATGGGTCCCAAGGTGAGAGGGAGCAAGAAATAGAATAGATGGAACATGGGACATTTTTGGGTGATGGAATTTTACCACATGATCCTAGAAGGATGGATACAGACCACGTAAAAATCTTCAAAATCTATAAAAGTGTATGATCCAAAATGTAAACTGCAATGTCAATCATTGACCATGGTTAGTAGCAATATTTCAATATTTGCACATCAAATATTAATTGTGCAGGTAAAATGTTAATAGAGGAAAGAGGAAAAGGGAGAGGGCATTGAGTATATGGGAATCACCTATATGCTGTATGTGACTTTTCTGTAACCTAAAGCTTCTTTGAAGACAAAATGAAAAAAATAAGACATTGGTTGTGTAAATGGAAGCAAATGTCACTGTGCATAGAAGACAACAAATCTTACAGTGATGAAAGACAATGTTAAAAAATTAATTTTTTATTTTTTATTTTTATATTTCAAACTCTTAAAAAATTTTTCTATTTTCTTCATTATTTTTAAAACCATCATTATTATTTCATTTTCCTTTTAATTGTATTCAGTTATTTTGCTGGCTTCAATTTTGAAGAAGTTTTGGATTACAGAAGGATTACAACTGTGGCAGGGGAGGATCATTGGTGCAATGTGTCAGAGATGGGCTATGCATGGGAGGAGGTTCACCTGGGGCATACCTATAAGGCATATGAATGTGTTCAAGTGTTCATGGGGCATTGTCACAGTGGGTGGAGAGCCACACAATAACTAAAGAAATATCGAATTTCCATCCTGGAGAGCTCTGCCACATTCTCTAATGAGACAGTAAGAATCCCCTGAGTACAGGGGCAGTAACTACTGAAGGAAGATGGACCATTGTTGAGCCCTTGATTGTGATGGCTCTAGTTATGAACCTTTATTTTGAAATTGAAACTTAGCACAGTTTCAAGCATTACCTCCTGAGATCCTCCTTTTTGCCCAAAGTGGCCTCTCTAAGCCAAAGCTCAGCACATAAATGCATTACCTTCTCCCCAGCATGGGCCATGACTCCTGAGGATGAGCCTCCCTGGCATGGAGAGATTGCTACCAAGAACCACCTACCAATGCAAATGGAAAAAGACCTTGACCAAAAGGGGGAAAGGGTAAAGATAAATGAGTTTATATGGCTCAAGAGGCTTCAAAGTGAGTCTGGAGGTGATTTCAGAGTTTATGCTCATGCACATCTCAGCAGGAACTCATTGACTGCCAAAGTAAATAGTACCTCAAATAGCTGGGCTCCTGAGGGCTCTGGAGACATCTAGGCACTATAGGCAGAGCAGAGAGCTCAGGAGTTTTAATATATATATATATATTTTAAAATATATATATTTTAATCCCAATTATCCACTCAAGGGAAATGAAAACACATGTTGAAGAGTTGGAACATGGAGAAAAGATGGTGAAGAAGATGGCAGAATAGGAACCCCAGGAACCAGTTCCTACACCAAAACATCTATTGAAGAAGCAGGAATTGTTTGAATCAACTACTTGAAATTTTGGGGACTAGTAGCAACCAGAGAGGAGCATGAGGAAGAGGCTGGTAAGTTGAGATAAAGGCCAGTGGGTTTCATCTTCCCTGCGGTGGTTACAGTCCCCCTTCCCTTATTCTGTGGCAGGCAGCAGTAGGGAAAAATTATGATAGAGCCACATATCATCTTGTTAGTCATTGGAATGAAAGAGTTACAGTGGTTTTTGAGTAGCAGAGAGCTCCATGAAGTATCACCTAAGGAGGAAATTAAGAGGCAGGATAGTATTTACAACATGAACATATTTGGGTAAAACAATAACAAATACACGAATATATTGCACACATGTAGATGTATTTATGGATGCATGAAAGAGTAAATCTGGATATCTCAATATCTGAGTATGATTATTTAGGCACAAATAAGACAGACTAGTTAAACACATTATTAATATCAATTACCTTAGATACACTTGTGAGATAGATATGAGAGTTAGAACATGCAGAAAAGAAGGTACTTAAAGAAAAAAGCATAGATATGTGCTCCCCTGTAGAGAGTTGTTTAGCATGTGCAGTGTGTACTGTAATGGTTCCTATTAAATAATCCATGTGTTAATATGAATTAAAAGTCGGCATAACCAAAATGATATTGTTAGGGCCATATCTAATGAATTATAAGGAAACATGACAGCCTAAGTGGAAAGGGTGAATAATAATGGGGGAAAGTGTGACCTATTTTCCAAAAAAGCAAATAAAGAGATCTACATGTATTCCTGTAGCTTCATAAATGTCTCTTGTAAAAGAAGACGGTATGAAAGGATACACATATGTCATTAACATATGGCACATGGATTGATGGAGCAGATGATTCTGCTGCTTTCTTTACACAAATTTATAATGCTCATTATAAGAGTTTAAGAACTTCATAAGTTAAAAAATTCATATATATATATACACATATGTTTATAAACATTTTGTTGGATGTTTTCCAAATAGGTAAAAAATTATCTTGCATATGGTGTTCAAAGGTTTTAATTATTAATATGAAGAGCATGTCCACAGACTGTACAAAAGCCAGACCCAGCAGATCCCCTGCTTCCTATTTGGAGACAATGACCTCTTCTGATCTCTATACCTAGAAATGACAAAGAATTTTGTGAGAGTTAACGTAGTTATTCTTGAAGAATCTATTGAGTGTGCATATCTAGAGATAAGGAAGTAGCTGGACATGATTGGCAATTCACTAGGCCTATGGGTCACTACAAGATTCACCTTCTCTCATGTTGCTATCCCCTTTTTCACTAATATGCCATAGTTGAAAACTCACCCTTGTGTACTTCACGCTTTTTCATCAGACTGAACATAGAAGGTGTTAACTGAGAAGATGCAGCTTTCAAGGAAAAAGAAGGCTTTGGTCCAAAGGTCTTCAGGGAGTCAGAAGTCATGAGCCAGCCTCTGCCCAGCCTCTGACCAACTCCTCGTGCAGTACATCTGTGCTTCATTGGCTTTCCTTTTCCATGACAGTAGTGTGCAGGTTGTCCCTCTTCATTAGAACCAATTGCTAATTGGAGTCATCAGTATCTCTCTGAAAAAAAATAAGACACACTGGTGATAAATATGTTGGTCCCCGTAGGCCATGACCACACTTCAAGTGTTTCTCAGGCTTCCACAAACTACTATGGGTCTCATCTCTTAAGGAGAAGGACATGACCCTCTCATTTCTAGAACCTCCCAGACCCTGGGACTTGATGCTTTGACTTTGACTATTCTGCCCATTACTGAATCTGGGTCTGAAAGTTCCAGTCTCATCCTCACCTCTGGTTATACAGGTTGTTGCTGTTCTGTTCAGGTTTAGATGTCTCCCTCTCTTTTTCTCTTTTCCTCTTAGTTGGGCTTTTTTCCAGTAATGATCTCAGGATAGGTCAGGTTATAAAAGAGAAAAAATAAAAGCAAAAAGGGTCAAAGATATGTGTAAAACAAGAGTGAAATATGCTTAAAAGGAATTAAATTGTTCTCATACATTCAAGGAAATATTTGCAGCAATTATCCACGAACTACTGTTTCTGCTTGTTTCTTGTATCTAGAAAGTATAACACTCAGTGGAATTTTTCTACAACTGCCACTCCCACTCAACCAAAAGGAAACAATACATCATAAACCCAAATTCAATTTCTCTATGAGGCAACTACTGACATGTCTGAGCTCACATTATTTCATAATGTCCTCCTGTCCTCTTGCAATGCCCTCCTTCTTTTCACTGCCTATTTGTGAGTCCATTGCTCACAAGCAAGCAGGATTCCCCACAGCCTGGCACTGATCCTGTTCCTTCTAGTTCCTTCTGATATAAATTTAAGTTATGTGCACCTTCAGAAATATACTTACCATGGAGCTGAATAAGCTTCAGCCTCCCATGACCCATTAATATCCCACTTCTCCTTCCTGTGTAGCTCATTTTCAGGATCCCATAGCACTCAATGTCAGGATAAGATTTCTATATTACCTGGCTTGAGTGAGCCTGAGTCTGAATTGATGCCAGCTCTTCTGAGGCTGCTTCAGGACAGTTCCTTGTAGGGCTGGTGTTCCCCTGAGGTTGGGGTGGGGTGGCAGCATTGTGGAAGGACATTCTTAAAGAGGAGGTGGACTGAAATCCCCTGAAGGAAGATTTTCACAGAAAGGCTCACACTTCCCAGCCCAGGCACCCTGCTCTTTCTAAGTCAAGGTTTCTTCCTGCGACGGGTCTTCAAGCACTTCCCCCTCTGCCCTTGGGGATGTGTTGCTCTCATTTTCTTCTGCCAGGCCTCCTGCCTCTGCAGCTTCATCAGCTCCTTTTGCAGTCTGATCAACTCATGTTTCTCCATTTCCAGCTTCTCCTGTAAGCGACGACAGATTTCTTCCTTTTCTTTTATCTCCCTTTTCATGGTGGCCTTCAGGCATCGCTGGGCCATCTGGTGGCACCTTCTACAATGGCGCTGCTCTGAGCGGGGCCGCTTCCTCTCCAGCATCTCCTCATAGAAGACTCGGCAGCTGAATCCCTCCTTCACCCCATGCTCTGCATGAGCCAGGACTGCCTCCCTGGAGGGGAACACTTGGCAACAAGCCACACAGCGGAAGCCATTCTCTCTGGTTACCAGCCAGTCTGGGGTCACAGCGCGGGGCCTCTCCTCTTCCTCCACCTGGACAGCAGACTCAGGGGTGTGGGTCTCAGGTTCCTCCTGGAAGGTCTCCAGGGAGCTGAGCAGGGACTCGGTGTTGGTTAGACTGGGGGGAGAGCCAATGGTGCTCTCTTCAGAGAGCTCAGCCTCAAAGACCCGGGGTGTCTTTCCCACAGGTGCAAATGTGGTTTTTGTTTGCCACTCAATGGCTACACCCTTTATTGTGTGCACTCTGGTAAAATATGCACACCTGACCCATTGATGCTCTGAGTTTGACCCATAGCTGGATGAGTTAGAGGTCTTCTCAGTCGAGGTTGAGTAAGACCTCTCTGAAACCCTTGGAATCTTACTGGGCCTGGAGCTTGGACTTTTTGATTTCAATAGTGTAAGCTGCTTGGCATTTTCCTCTTGGGTCCCAGTATCTGAAAATAGATAAGTATTTACATGAGCTTTCTTGGCTTTGTGTGGACAGCTGTGAGTTCAAGACTCCGATCTCAGGGATCCCTGGAGGATTCAACAACCCTACCATGTCAAACTCGGTGAAACCTCAACAGTTCTTTCTTCCTCCTGAGGGCTCCCTTTTTTGTGGATACTATGAGGACAATGAAGTGTCCAGTGCACAGTGATATTAATGATAGTATTACCTTACAGAAAACATTTTTTATTTTTTGAAAACATTATGTTATCAATTGGTTTTTATCTTGCAATTAGAGATTAATCTATATTAATAAATATTTTTATCTTGGCATTATTTTTTTTGTCTATTTTCTTTTTTAAAAAGGATTTATTTATTTATTTATTTTACCCATTTTCACCCCTCCACCCCCTGGTTTTTGCTGTTTTTGTGTCCATTGACTGGGCAATTCTCTGTATCTGTTTCCTGCCTTCTCTTCTCATACTTCTCCTCCTATTTTCACTGGGATTTGATCTTTGGAACCTCTAGTGTGGGAGAGAGGCAGCCTACCACCTGTGCCAACTTAGTTCCTGTTTTTTTGGCATGTCTTATCTTGGGTTGTCCTTGTGTCATTCTCCTGTTACATCATTATCTTGCTGCATGGCTCAGTGGGACCTGATGGTATACTGGGGCCTGAGAGGCTCACCTGCTAATAGAGCCTGGCAGTGGACCCAGTCACAGGGCCTGATGGCACACCTGCACATGGAACCTGAAAGGTGCACTCATTCGCGGGGCCTGGCATTGCATCCAAGCATGGGACCTGGTGGCGCACCCACTCACAAGGCCTGAGGGTGCACCCATGTGCAGGGCCTGGAGAGCTCACCCACTTGTGGGGCCTGATGGCACACCCGTACATGGGGCCTGGTGGCCCATGTGCCTTGTATATTTTTCTTTTTTAAATTTTTACCAGGAGGACCCAGGGATTGAACCCAGGTCCCTCCATATGAGAGATGGATGCTCCACCATTTGAGCCACATTCGCCCCCCTGCTATATCTCTTAAGGTTGATCAAAGGTACCTAGAGTTGCTGTCATTTCCCATACAGGATGATCACATAATAAATCAGGCTTAGTTTATCACCAGCATTCTGAAAACCAGACCTAGGGTGAAAAACTAGGTCTGGGAACACATGCATGGATTCCAATATAGCCAATGTTTAGCCTACCCTGATCATCACAAAATCAGGACAGTGAGAATATTTGCATGGCATTTGTTTTTGAGTCCCAAATGGTTTTTTCCTTTGGAAGCTAGAGAGGACTTCATAAGTCTCCAATTGCCTAATAGTATTTTTTTTTGTCTAAAAGAAGTATTCTATGATCATTATTTTATATAATTAATATATATTATTATAATATAATATTAGTATAATAATATTTTATATAATTAATATATATTATTATAGCAAATTTAGAGTGCAAATGTTGAAATAGGAGAAATGGTCACCTCTTTTTAATGTGTTTTCCAACATTTTTCAGGGGAAGGCTTTTATAAAGGGAATTATGGTTAAGAAAGATAATTTGTATAATTTGTTTTGGCCCTTAGAGTTATTCCTTTTATCATTTTTAGCCAAACAACAATTCAATGTAAAAATTGCTTTACCCTGAAAAGAAGCTACTATTAGCATGCAATTATTATCTGATCTCTGAATCAAGTGATCTACCTTCAGAATACAGTTATCCATGTCTTAGAGTCATGATTCCACAAACCTCACTAGGTCATGATGCAAAATCCATAAAGGAAGTTATTTGGGTTGGAGTATATCAGCAGATTTTCTATATTTTTCTAAAGAAGCTCAGAGAATTCAGAATGATGAAAAAAGATGTATATATGTGTTTTGTAATGGCAGAGTTGTGAAAATCCATCAAGTGTGATAGGATAGAGAAGAAGTAACTACCTTTAAGAATTATGTAAGAAGCAGACAGATACCAAGATGGGAGCAGAAGGATGGTCTGGGCCACTGGAGGGCAGCAGAATAGAGCAGCAGAGAAGAGGTGGGGTGGGAGGAAGAAATTGGTCTGGGGAAATTGTGCTCAAACAGGAATTATAGAAGCTCAGGTTGAGTAGAGAATTAAAACTATATCCTGAAATGAGGCTATGCTGTTACAAGTTATTAGGGCCTTGGAAAGAGGTGGGTAGGAAACAAATGAGAAGAATGTCCCTAGAGCTAGAGAGGGAGGGGTCTGCAGGAAACCTCCTGAGGACAGCAAATCTCACAGGGACTGGGATGTCTGCAGTAAATGTATGATACTGGCTCCATTAACCAACCACTCCCATAACTCCTTATAAACTTTATTCCTTTCCTAAACTTCTCAAAAGATCCTTTCACTCTCATTAGAAAATGGAATAACACTGAACTACAAATCTCCCTAACCACGCTGTCCTCCTGCCCTACACCCCTCTGCCCCAGTTAACCTCTTCTTCCCTTTTCATCTACATGAAGCATTTAGATCTCAGAACTCATAATTGAATAACTTTTTTTTTGCCTGTTTTGGAAACCCCTCAGATGCAGTAGAATTGTTCTGTATGCTCACTCATTTATTCCTTCACAGAACACAATTTCATTTTTGTCTATTAATTGACAAGAAAATCTTTCTCAGTGAAAGTCTCAGTGAGCCTTATCCTTTTACTCTAGATCCTACATCTTTGCTCTGGTCCAGAATAAATCAGGTCCCAGAAAAATCAGGGGAAATCTGAACAGGGAAAATCAGACCCCTTAGATCCCAGCTCATATCTTCAGAGACAATTTTCCTTCCATCCTTACCTAAAGACTTAGAGAAAGGTCTCTTTCTCCCAGATTGCTGTTTCATCTTGCCTGGATGAATGTGAACCTAAAAGAACAGTCTCTGAAAGACTTTACCGCTCTTTCCAAATTAACTGTTGTCCCAACCTCTCCTGAGCTGGGGATTCTGATTTAGTGCAGAATATCTGTCGATCTGTAGCGTTAGTCACTCTCCCACAGGGAGATCTCAGACACCAACCACACAGAAGAGCAGTTGATATCTGAGTGAGGACCAAGTCTTCCAGTAACCCTTGTATGACATCATCACTGACATAGCTCAGTTCCATGGGTCCAGTTTGAATCTAAACATGCCAACAAGAAAAACATGGCAACAGTTGAAGTAGCAGTTGGTGGTGAGGGGAGACAGATTATATAATAAAATGAATTAAAACTTTTCCCTGTCCTCAAAGAAGTTGCTATCAGATGTGGGAGAGTGATAGAAATGCAGGGACTGATAATTAAGTGTGATGGGAGATATTTATATTTCTTTCTCCTAAACCTTCCTCTGACTCTGAAACTTGTCTCTCCAAACATGTTCACACGCTATCCACTCTGAATCCCTTTCAGGCCTCCTTGCCTCAGAGTCTTCACACAGTCTGTACCCTCTGGTTAGAAGGCTTTCCTTCCTTCCTCTACCCTCCCCTGTTTCTCCAATGCCTTGGTGACATGTGGTATTGAGAAGGGCTGACTCCAGCTTATCTCCTGTGTTTGAGTCCCAGCTCTGCTCTTCACTGGCCATATATTCTTGGATGTTTCATTTGACTCTTCATTCCTTCCTTCACTCACCTGTAAAATACAGAGGAATCTTATAGTGCTGTCATTAGTATAAAATATGTTAGCACATGTGGACACTTCACTAAGAACAGTGAGTGGCTGGTAGAGAGTAAGACCATGTGAATGCTCACTGTTACAGTTACACTTTAGGACACAGTTTGCTGAGTATGTTCAGACTAGGTGATTTTCCTGCTTTATGGATTCAGGAAACTGTAAAACTGAAAATGCATTTGCTAGAGAGGAAGTTATTGCCTCAGGGCCCCAAGACCTGTTAGATAGAACAATTGATCTCTAATCACTTAATGGCTTTTTGATGGCTATTCTAAAGGAGAAACTCCCAGCCCCTAGGACTGCTTTTTAAGACCTCTAGAAGAATCAGAAGATGAAGTTTTTTGCCCCTTCTCCAAGAAGAAGCAATATTCAGCTTGGAAGGCAGCCAGTCTATCAATCTGTCTCCCAAGTCCAGAACAGCCCAGAAAATGCCTGGGGTCAGGGTCTCCATGATTCCTGGAGTGGCAGAAACCAGACAAGTAACTCTGAATGTCCCCCAAGGCCTAAGAAGCCTTGGGTGCTTTGATTCAGAGAGCAGCCAAATGTTCCCTGAGATTTATCTCAGGAGCTTCTGTTTGGGTAACAGTGCAGTCAGTCTTGGACCTTGAAATGCAGGGGTGCTGAGAACCAGAGCAGTAAATGCTGAATGACCCCCATTCCTTGGGCCCTTCCATTCAGAGGGCAGCCAAATTTCCTTTGACACTTATTTCAGGTGTCTCAGTTTGGGCAACTGCTCCCGTCTCCCTCCAATCCCTCTTGGGCATTTTGGTCTGAACTTCAGAGTTTTCAGGCATCCCACAAGACCTAAGTTGGCCATGGGAACTCCCATCAGCAAGGCTCTGGATTAAATTCTTAGACCCTGAGACCAGAGCATCAGCTGCAAATTATTTGGAGTGGTAAACATTTTAGTCAGACTTTGACTCTGGAATTCCAGATCAGTCAACTAAAAAGTGCTTCTTCATTCTTCCTAGAATAAACGTGCATGGTCCCCATAGGGCTGCCTTAAATTCTGCCTACTGCTGGTCTACATGGCCATAGTATAGCCAAGACTAGCCTGTTTACCAGATCATATGCAAAGGGGCATTGAACATGTTAAAAGTTTTAGTAAACTTCATTTTCTAAGTAGTTAATGAACGTGCTTAACTAGGTATTCCTTTTAGCCCTTGTCCCAGAACCTGTCCCACTCAGACTTTGGGGAGGACTGGCAAACCCACATGCCATCCTGTCAGGGCTAAGCATTTCCCACCAGAAGGGAAATAGCAACTTAGCCCATTGAGATGGTTCATGAACAACCTTTCCTCACCCAGGACCTGTAAACCAGGATCTGACCAAAACCTGGCAAGAAAACAAGCCACTCTCTCAATTAGAGCCAAAATGGAAGGAACTTTACTCTGTAGTTCAGATCACTTCCACAGCTATTAAAGTTAAAGGAATTTCCAGCTTGGTGCACTAATCCTGAGTGAAGCCCAGGAAAGTGCCAGCTCCCCAGAACCATCTGACGGAATGCACGAGTGCCAGTCATTGGACAGCCTGAAATACCTCTTCAAAAAACAAAGCTAAGTAGTGTCTCCGTCAAAGCCAGCTGTTCCCTCTAACTCTAGCCCAAACACCTATTGCTAGGAGGAGGGCAAACTAGACATCCTTTAAGAAGTCCTGTCTGTTTTCATCTCCAGTAGCTTAACTAAAAAGGGCAATGCCTCTTCTCTCTAGAGTTAACCAACAGCATAAAATAACTGAAAGAAGAATACTGCTTCCCACCAACTTTGGGAAGATGCAGCCTTTGCAGGTACCTGGCCTTTTCTATTTTTTTGTCCAGTTAGTGGGACCATATATCCTCAAAATTCTAATCAAGTTTATTTCTTCCAGAACCAACACCTTGTTAGACATATGGGGACCTCATCCAGCTTCACTCAGGATGCCAGATCCATCTTCTTCCAACCAAGATAGAATAGTCAGAGTGTTTTACACCTTGTCAGGTTGGGCCTACTGCCCCTAACCTTCAGGACGTAATTACAGAAGAATGACCATCTTCCTTCAGCACCCCTTTAAGAATAAAGGTGTAAGCTCTCTGAGGGAGTAATGAAGCAGGCTAGTAAAATAAGGAATCAATAGATGGATCTGGAACCTGGCAAGAAGTCCATGTGGATATCAATACCAAGATGGCTGCTGGAAGACCCTCATGAGATTAGTAATTTAATGGAAAACCAAAGGAATTCCTTGTATTTAAAAAATGAAATATTTAAACACAGCAATATTTTAAACAAAGTCCATAATCATATTTTATCAGTGCATTCAGTCCTATGTTATTAATCCATGTTCTGCTCAATCTTGTGTTTGCAATTTTCATGAATTTATCAGCTTCTCATTAGATTTTTGGAAATGTGTTGAGTCAGTCCCATGGGATAGTGTTAAAGTTCTTTAAACAATGTTTTTGGAAGCTGGTGACCCAGTCCTTTCTACAAGTCTCTGTGACAGTATATTTTTGAAGGTGAAGCACTTCACTTCAGTCTGTAGATGATTGCAGTGTTTTCAGGAAAAGATTAGAGTAAAAGACAAAAATAATCTGTGCATAAAAAGACTTAAAAACTAAAAGAAAAAAATGGTTATGGTTATTTTATTATGTTTTATAAAGGGAAAGAGCTACTGAGAGTTAATTATAAAATACCATGTTTTGTGATATGTAACACATTTTTAAGAATACCTCAAATTATGCCTGTAACATTATACTGTTTTTTACCATGAGACTGATTATTAAGAGGATATTTTATATTCAATGAGGGCATTGAAAAAATTTAGGAACACTATACAATTTCATCAATACATGTATACCTTAATAAAATTTATGTATTATATGTAACAGGTATATATAAAAATCCATTTAACAGGTCAGAAAATCCCTTTTAGTTGACAATATTTTAATGTGACACTATGTCTTATTCTTATTAAATAAATATTTTAGCACCTCTTTTTATGAGGTGAAAACACAAATTCTCTGTGATTTTCCCAAGGACACCTGGAAGACCCACAAAAATAATTGAAATATAAAGATATTATTTAGCATTTTATTTGAGAAGTAAAAATGTTAAAAAGTTTTCAGGAGGTTGAACACTTGGATAAATAGGATCACAAGTTACTATGACACAATGCATAGTTCTCTTGTTTAATCTCTTGTTTAATTAAAGTGACAATAAAATATTTTAAAAGTAAATGTAGGTGATAACATGATGATAAAAACTTATTTTTCATAAAATTGAGAAGACCTGTCTCTTATAAATAACTAAGTATATGATAAAGTAAAAAAATTACAAGAAGTCATTTTGGTAGGAACTTTGGGGGAAGATAATGGAGTAGGAAGCCCCAGGACTCAGTCTGCCCTCCCAAACAGCTATGAAACAGTCACAAACTGGTGAAACAACCTTACTGTGGTTTAGGAGGATTAAAGAATACTGAACATCATTCAGGGAAGAGAGGGAAGAAGATGCTGGTAAATTTTAGTAAAGAGCTTTTAGTAGCACTCTCTATGTGACAGCTGCCAGTGCCCATCCACCACTCAGGGCATGAATCAGATGAAAAAGAGCTGAAAGAGTTTGATCAATTAAACTATATATCCTAAAGGATATTCTAAATGTCAAGAATAATTTGAAAAAAACAGTCAAAGAAGACTCATAACACAAAGCCAATT
The DNA here is from genome assembly GCA_029593785.1 of Cabassous unicinctus. Lineage (NCBI taxonomy): Eukaryota > Metazoa > Chordata > Mammalia > Cingulata > Chlamyphoridae > Cabassous > Cabassous unicinctus. The sequence goes on along the minus strand of JAQZBX010028540.1, from coordinate 13,123 downwards.
AAAAATAAAACCCTAAATGAGAGAGAAAAACTGACTTTCACTTACACTTATTAAGAAAATTAAATGCCCAGATATCAGAAAAATTTATAAGCCATAATAAGAAACAGGAAGATATGGCCCAGTCAGTGGAACAAAGTACAATTTCTGAGAAGACAGAAAAATTGGAAAAATGAATCAAATATTTTCAAACAAATCTCAATCAATTCAGGTAGATGAAGGAAATGTAACTAAAGAAATAAAGGATATTAAAAAGATATTAGGTGAGCATAAAGAAGAATTTTAAAATATAAACACATAACAGAAATTATGGAATAAAAAGACACAATAGAAGCAATATAGTGTGCACCAGAGGCATACAATTAGCAGATTCCTTGTGGATTCCTTGTGGTGTTTTCATTCTCAAATTGCCCCTGGAAATCACTAGGGGTATCATTTAGTTCCTCATAAGTCTACCAAGGGAATCTGTTAGGTTCACACAGCACAAATTGCTTTGTATCTTACAGCCATCTGCATAATTTTATTAAAAAATAAACTTCAATGTGGCAAGAGATAAAACCAATAAACTGAAAGAAAAGTGAAATTTGCTTTTTTACATACAACAAACTCAGAGTCTTTAAATATTTTACTTATACAGGATGCATGGTGATAAGAGGATCTTTTCAGGGTATTTTGCTTGTTTATCACTCACCACTTCCACATAATGGAAGTTCCATGGGGATAGAAATTTGCCAGTGTATTTCTGGAATGTTGTCTTGCACCTCAGCAGTGCTAAAAATATTTGCTTGAATAAATGAATGAATAAATAAAGTTATTGAGATTATTAACATTACCCGGTTCTCTTTATTTTCACCAGTGAAAACAAGAACAAAGAAATTGAGACTATCCTGATTTTATAACTTAGAATTCATTAAATAAGAAAGGAGGTTGTATGATGAAGTGGTAGATAAAATAAGTTGGACCTGCACACATAAAATATGCCATCCTTAACTTTAGTTGGAGAGAGACATGTCTACCCTGCCATTCACCGAAGGATGTGCAAGCACAGAAATCACTTATTTAGAATGTGAGTTTAAATGCACAAAGTCATTCAGCAAAAATAACAATCCTTCTCCTGCTCAAGCTTTTACACTACAGATGTTGATAAGTGAGTAACATTAACTATCTGAGCACATTATGCTACATGCCATTGCTTACTTCTAATTATGAAAGAAAAAAAAAAAAAAAAAAGAACCAGGGTGGCACAAATAACATTATGAAAAATTATCAGATCTATAAGTTGTTAAAGAGAGGGCAGATGGCATATGTTGTTACTTTTCTCTTTCATTGACTGAATGCCCATGACCTAGGATATAACCCTGCACAGCTCCTGTTTATCTGATAGGATTCTAAAAGATCTGAGCATCCTAGGAATCAGTGCTCAGTCCTCTATTCTCTATTCACACTGTCTATGTTACCTCATTAAGTCCACAGCTGTCCAAGTTGCCATTTCCAGTCATCTCCAGCCTCCAAGACCTCCGAGGTTCAGTCTCATCTATTTGGTGGTCTGCCTGACTCTGCATCGCAGCATCTTCCTCTGTAAACTCCAAATTGTAATACATTCCTCATGTGGTTGTCATGCAGAGAACAGACCTTTATAAAGGAAACACACTTAGATCAGTGCATTGCACCATAGTATGTACTCAAAGTCCTCTTAGTATTAGTACTTGATCTCTCCGCATGCTTATGTTAATAGCAGTAGAATGTTATCATGGTCAGAAAACAATTCTTGTTTCCAATCCGTGTTCCACCACTATCAATAAAATCCACAAGACTTCATTGATGAGTTGACTTGTTCACCACAGTCAATATAGTGAAGAAAAGTTGCCCAAACCCCACCCAAAAAACTGTTCCATCATTCCTGTGGGTGAGCATTAAGTGAGATTTAAACCAAGTAACTTGTTAAAAATTAGCAGCATTCTGGCCACTCATTTTAATACACTCAATCCACAATACCTGCTTAGGGCATCTGTGGTGTTATACTCTGTTCCATTTAAAATAATGTCCTTTCCCTCCTGTTTAGTCCATTGGCATCCTGCTCTTTTCCTATCAGTGCCCTCTGCTTTCAGTTCACCTAGAGTTATGACAAAGCCTGTTTGAGGCTCATTTCTAGAAATGTAAATGATTTTTTAACTTATGGAAACAGTCATCATCTATGAATGGTGACAGTCAAATCTTTCTTTTTTTCCCCCAGGACTTTCAACTTTACATGTTTATTACAGATAACAAAAAAATCCACACTTTACTGATAATTTTAAGGGAAAATTTCTAATATTTCACCATGAAAGATAACACAGTTGTTTTCCAGATTAACAAAATTCTTTTGTATTCCTAATTTGCTGAGAGTTAATACAAAGGTTTTTTGGATTGCATCAAATACTTTCTTCATGCCTATTGAGAATAACATGAGTTCTTTCCTTTTTAATGAATAAATACACTGATTTAAATCCTCAAATTTTTATTAAGCCTCAAATTTCATGCCTGAATTAAGGTAAATTAATCATTGTATATGTGTTGTCCTTTGGTGAATTCATTTTCCCAGTATTTGTTTAGTTTTTTGCGTCTTGGTTAGTTAGTATGTTTATCATGCAACTTTTTTTTTTAATCTCCTGTTATTTTGCTATAGTTGTTAAATTAACCTTGTAATTGATTTTGAACAAGATTAATTTTACTTGCTCCTTCCATATTTGGTTGTCCTGCCTAAAAAACTGTAGGCCAGTTACTTTATTTGCAAGAAGATTTAAATCACTGATACTGTTTATTAAATGGTCAAAGTTCTTTTCTCACAATCAGAAATTTTGCCACTGCATGCACTAGGGTGCTGGAATCTAAAGTTTATTATGTGGACTGTCACAGTTTTCATCCTTATCCCAGTCTGATTGAATCTGTCCTGGTGTCCATTCACTTATTTTATACTTATTATTTGCTGTCAGGAAATGAACAGTAGACTGCCCAAGTGTTTTGTGTCTACAGCTTCCTCAAATCCACAATATAAGAATGATATGTTATTATAATATTTTCCTAATTTTAATTAGCTTCCTTAATTTATTTTTGTTTTCATATTCTCCCTATTAGTTTCAAAGTTTTGTTTTTTTTTTTTTTTTTTTTTTTTTTTTTTTTTTTTACATTCAGGTCTTTAATCCAGCTGAAAGGCATTTTTATGCATGATGTGGTGGAGGCTTCTAGTGTCATCTGTGTATCAGATGAGAACACATCTTCAGCATCATAGAACAGAGAGCAGTGGTTGAAGCAGTTGAGGTGGTTGGGGTGGTTGGGGTGGTTGGAGTGGTTGGAGCATTTGGAGTGGTGAATGTGACTCAGGCTGGCACATGGGTGTGGTCCTACATCCGCACCTTTGGTGATTCAGGTGGGTCAGAAGACCCATAGTGTCTTCCCAACCACCTGCCAAGGGGCCAGCATGCCTAGTTCTGCCCTTCCTGGGTATTACCCACTCACCCCTATCTGGCTCCCATGGGGAAGGCAGGAGCCTTTGAGGCTTATACCCAGGAGACTGACCAGAAGAGCTCCATGCTGGAGTCACCTGGCCATCAGTGCATATGCTGAGATACCAGGAGGGAGTGGAAGGTGGATCACCCATCAGGGATCAGGAGCTTAGTTAGAGGTAGTGAGATGTGTCACAAAGGTGCCTATGGCTCAGCCCATAAAAACATCCTTGAGTTGGACAATCAATAGGTCCTAGATAACAGGGGGAAAAAAGGATTTCTACAGAATTTCAGATTCCCTCACTATCATCACAAACAGTGAACCACTATCCTCCTCAGACTAAGGAGGAATTTTGAAAATATCAAAACATAATTTCCACATTTAATAATAATGAATTAACAAAATGAAGTTCAGAATTAGCAATCATTGCCAGATTGGAGTCAAAATGGGAAAAAATAAGAAAAGCCCTAAACTAGACACTTAAGGGAGTGAAATGAGCTTCCCTCTTTTGCCATTTTCCCCACCCCAAACTTTCTCACTCCCTACCTCCCAAGAGTTTATAAACTACTTTGAGCTCCTTGAACACAGTACCTAGATGCTAATTACGGGAGATATTTTCCTTCAGGGAACGTCTGAAAGAAGTTTTATAAGCAAATTTCTTGGTGCTCCATTACTGGCAATGTACTTGAAATGCCTCTTTGGAGATGGCGCTCAAATCTAGCCTATGGGCTATATGGGAATTAGTCTCATTTTTTTTTTTGTTACCACCCCTAATTTGGCACCCAAAATGTTATTATCCATTTTATTCTCCATAGAATAACTATTCTAAACTTTTTGTAAAGTCTTTAGTTTCAGTCATATATGGGGTCTCAGAAGTTTCTGGTTGTTCAAGTTTGCTCAGCTGGTGTTTGGCAGAGATATCCTCGAACAACTGGAGGCAAAACAAAAAGTCGGGAGAAAAATCCTCCCAGTTTTTGCTCATTGGGTCTGTTTTGATGCACTTAAGTCAAACCTTAAGCCAGCCCTTTACAGCTTGCCACAGCCTTCAAGCCTTGTCTGGGCTCAGCTGACTGGAAATTGTAGGGTCTTTTCAGGTCTTTTTTGCACATGCATGTTGTTGGCCCTGTGCAAATGCATTATTTTCTCATTGCAAATACAAATAATTTCCAAAAGAGACTCTCCACCTTTTCTTCCCAAGCTTTTGGTGACCTATTGTTTGCCTCAACTGTAATCTTTTGCCCCAGGTGGCTGTTGGTTGTCCAGTTGCCTTACAAGGTATGTAAGGAAATGCTGCCAATTTGCACTGAAAGTGTCAAATTAGGTAGGCAATTGCCTTTTATTTAACCTTCAGACAGGTTAGAAACAAAACCACAATTCTTTGAGTATAAAGTCTGCTCTGTTTCCTCCAGAACCAGTGATGAGGGTCCCACACTGTGAATTCCACCTGACATTTTCAAGACTACTGCTGAGCTGGGGAGGGTGGTGGGGCAAGGATAAGTAAAAATGCCAGAATATGGTTTTTTAAACTGCCTCTTTTTGTTTAATTCAGAGTTTGCTTCATTACTATAAAGGTTGATTCTTTTCCAGATTTCTGAAAAAGTTGATTTTGACATATTTGCTTGATTTTTCAGTGTTTCTCAGGAAGCTGCTTTCTCTACCCAACCCACTGATGATACTCTATGAAGGTATTTTTAAATATATTAATTTTACTTAAACAATTTTATTTATTAATTTTAAGATTTATCCACATAAAGTGGACAATTCAGTGGATTTTAGTATATTCACTGATATTTTTCAACCTCCAAGACACTCAATTTTAGAACCTTTCATCACTTCCAAAAGAAATCCCATATCCTATATCACCACACTAAGCAACCACTAATGTATTTTCTTCCTCTATAGATTTCCTATTCTAGACTTTCATATGAATGAAATTATATAGTGAGTGGTCTTTGTGACTGCCTTCTTTCACTTAGCGTAATGCATTCAAGGTTCATTTTGTGGCATTTAGCAGTACATCATTCATTTGTTTTTTTTTAATAGTTTATTTATTTATTTATTTATTTTAAGATTTATTTATTTTATTTATTTATCCCCCCCTTGCTGCTTGTGTTGCTGTGTCCATTCGCTGCGTGTCTTCTCTGTGTCTGCTTATCTCCCCCTTGCTGTGAGGTCCTGCCGCATCAGCCCACGGCCGGCCTGCCCTCACAAGGAGGCACCGGGACGCGAACCCGGGGCCTCTCATATGGTAAACGGGTGCTCTATCCATTGCACCACACCCGCTTCCTGCCGCGAGGTTGCTGCATCAGCCCACCACACCGCTCAGGCCAGCGTGCCCTCACAAGGAGGCCCCGGGACGCGAACCCGGGCCTCCCATGTGGTAAACGGAGGCTCTATCCACTGAACCACACCCGCTTCCCGACATCATTCATTTTTAAAATTTTTATACTTTATTGAGATATAATTTGTATATACCATACAAACCACCCATATAAGGTGAATACTTCAGTGTTTTTAATATGTTTAACAGAGTTGTACCACAACCATAAATTTTAGAATATGCAATTTATGAGCAAAATACATTCCACTGTGTGGATGTTCCACAATTTTAAACCATTTTTCCTTTGATGGACATTTCAGGTGTTTACGCCTTCAGGCTATTATGAAAATTGCTATTACATTTTCAAGATTCTGTACAAGATTCTGTCTAGACATATGTTTATCTTGCATGTATACTGAGAAATAGAATTGCTGGGCCATATGCAAAATATGTTTAATTTTTTAAGGAACTATCACACTGTTTCCAAAACTGACATCAACCTTTTACTTTCCCATGAACAGTGTTTGAGAGTGCTGATATCACCACCTTCTTACCAATACTTGTTGTTACCCCACCTTTTTTACTGTAGCCATACTAGTGGGTATGAAGTATCTCACTGCACTTGACCTTAGACTTTCCCTTTCAACCACTGTCATACTTATATATTAGTACTGCTAGTTACAAATAGAAATGCTTTATCCATTTCTATTCATTCCCAAAGATTTACAAACAACCTTTTGACAATTCTACAGATTAACCTTCAGCTTTCCATTCTCTACCCTCTTTCTATTTTCTGGTGACCTATATTCTCATTATTAACTCCATGAGTTTATACAATATATTTAGTTCCTAATAGTACAATCATGCAGCATTTGTCTTTTTGTATCTGGCCTGCTTCACCCTCTTGGTTTCAGACACTCTCAGTTTCTGTTTATCTGTGAATATTCTAAACTTATCCTTCATTTTTGAAATACAATATTGGCAGAAATAAGATTCTTGACTGGCACTTTTTCTCTTTCAGTATCTTAAATATATCATACCACTTCCTTCTAGCCTTCATGATTTCTGATGAGAAATCATCACTTAATTTTATTGAGGATCACTTATATGTTAAGCATTGCTTTTCTCTTGCTCCTCCCAGAATTCTTTCATCATCTTTGGCATTTGTCATTCTGATTAGTATGTGTCTCGAGTTGGTCTATTCTGATTTGTTTGGATGAGAATATGTTGTGTTTCTTGTTCATGGATTTCTATATCCATGAATAAAGTTTGGATATTTTCTATCATTGTTTCTCCATATATTCCTTCTGCCCTTTTTCTCTTCTCTTCTTCATCTGTGACACTCATGACATGTATATTTGCACATCTCTAGAAGTCATTTTGTTCTCTGAGACCGTGTTGAATTTTTCCCATTCTTTTCTTCATTAGTTCTTTTATATATTTGCTTTTGGAGGCCATGTCTTCAAGCTCATGGATTCTTTCTTCTGCCTCTGCAATTTTTCTGTTGTATACCTCCAGTGTATTTTTTTAATTTCATTTGTTGAGACTTTCATTCCCATAAGATCTGCCATTTTTCTATGAATGCTCTCAAATTCTTCTTTGTGTGCCCCCAGTATCTTCTTATATCTTTAATCTCTTTAGTCATCTCATTGAATTTATTAAGTAGATTTGTTTAAACATCTATGATGAGTGTCTCAATTCCTTTATGTTACCTGGATCCTTATCTTTTTCCTTTCTTGTGACAGATCTTCGTGTTTCTTGGTAAGTTTTGTAGTTTTTTGTTGGTTTCTTGAAATCTGGCTTACTACATGAATTTATTCTGGGTACAGTTATTCTCTTTACTTTAGGGCTTTCTTGTCATTTCTCCCTTGATAGATAGTTGTGTAGTAGGAAACAAGGATGTAGATGGTACTATCAGCTGTAAAGGCTGATGCTGCCTGTGTTGCCCCATGAAGTGATGAAGCTTCTGTCAACTTTCTCCTGTGCAAGGGGTAGGGAATGAGTCATAGCCATGTGTAATAACCCAAGTCATGCAGGCCAAGACCATCCATAGTTGCCCAGAGAGACTAATGAAGCTTCATGCCCCTTCCTCCCCTGTCTCAGGGGAGATGGAGCTGCATGTGTGGGCAGCAATCTATGACATGTGAGTCCAAAATGACCACAGTTGCCCTTGTAGATGCACTCTTTGGAGTGCTCAATAATCTAGTGTATGTAGGCCAAATATGCCTGCAATTGCACTGAGATGCCAAGGGAGTACTGGCTCTTCTGCCTGTTAGGGGATGTGGATTTAACCACAGGTACCCAGCAGCTCAGTCCTTGTAGGCCAGATGTCCCTGCCATTTCCCAGAGAAGCTGAGGAAACACTAGCTCCCTCCTATCCTATTGGGGAGTGGTGTTGATCCATAGGCACCCTCCAGTTCAGTCCCTGTAAGCCTAAAGTATCTGCCACTGCCTGGAGTGGTTGAGGAAACACCAGTCCCCTCCTATCCTATTTGGGGGGGGGGGGCTTGAATCCACAGGTGCCCAACAATCCAGTCCCTGAAGACCAAAGGTGCCAGCTCCTTCCTGTCCTACTTGGTGGTGGGGATGGAGCTACAGTGTCCCACTTTTCAGTCTGTGTGGTTCAAAAGCACCTGCAGGTATCCAGAGAGGCTAGGGAAACACTGTTCCCTTCTTGTCCTATTGGAGGTGGGGGTGAAGCCACAGATGCCCAACATTCAAGGTTGTGTAGGCAAAAGCACCTGCAGTGGCTCTGAGAGCCTGAGGAAACAGCATCCCTATCTTACCCTATGGGGCAGAGGGCAGGGATGGAGATGGAATTGAAAGGTGTCAACATCCAGTTCCTATAGGTATAAAGTGCCTACAATTGTTTGGACAGGGTGAGGAAACACAGCTCCCCTCTTATCTTATTTGGGGGCTGGGATGGGGCAGCAGGAGTCTGAATATCCAGTCTGTGAAGGCCAAAACCACCTACAGTTGCCCAGACAGACAGAAGAAACACCAGCCCCTTCATATCTTATGGAGCTGGAGGGGTGGAGATGGAATTGAATGCACTCAACACAACAGTTTGTGTGACTTAAAGTATCTCCATTTGCCCAGAGAGGCTGCAGAAACACAGCTCCTCTTCTATCCTGTTGTTGTGCAGGGATGGAAACCCTGTATTCAGTCTGTGTAGGCTGAAAATGCCTACAGTTACATAGAAAGGTTGGTACTGGTCCCGTCAGCTTTCTCAACACTGGACATGGGGCTGGAGCTTAGGTGATGGATACAATCTGATCTGGGTGGAAAAAAAGCCAATCCACACCATCACTGTGATATTCAGTCAAGCCTGATTTCCTTCATGTGGGGGTAGAGCTAAATGGCAGCTACCAGTCTCTTTCCATCTTGGACATGTTCACATTTTAGCTGTTCTTAGGATTGTACTATATCAAGCCAAATTTACTTATTCATAGTGGAAGCTGGTGCCCAACTGTCTCTTCTTCCCCTATTTTTTGGGAAATGGAGCTTCCAACTCCAGCCAAGGAATAGCTCCTGAGGCATTTTGTGCCACCAGTGAAGGTTGGGCACCCTGCACTGCATTATAGAATGCTGTACTCATGAAGCTTCACTGCAGATGGGCAGTCTTCTCCTTCCATTCCTTCAAGGATGTTGTAGGATGCTCTTCTTGAATCCTGGGCCCTCCAAACAGTTGCTTTCAATATCTCTGGGTATTTAGTAACTGCCCTGTAGGATGAGCTGACTCTTGGTGCTCTTTACTCAGGTGTCATCTTGCCCCTCCCCAACCAATCATCTTTTAATCAACAAAATCAAATTCACACTAGAGGTATATCATATTAAAGTCATATAACTGTAAATCCTTATTTCAAAGCTTTGGCCTTACACATTACAAAGACAGAAAGAGAAAGAGAATAGAGAGCAAGGAGCAAAGGAAATAAGAACTTTCTATAAAGTAAGTATACACAGGTACAGGATGCTTATAGAAAATTAAAGAAATCCTCTCCTATACATACTATATAGAATTTTGACAGTAGCAAAGACAAAGGGACTATCTTAAAAGCATCAGGAGAGAAAAGGCATCATCCTATAAAGTATGACAATTAGATTGACACCAGATTTCTCAAAACAACAACAACAAAAAAAACAAAAATGAACACAGAATTCATTATGAAAATATCCTCAAAATATTGACATAAAACAACTGTCATTTGAGGTTTTCTGCTAAGCAATCTGTCAAAAATGAGGATTAAAAGGGGGATATTTTCTGATAAAAATGTCTTAAAGTTTACTATCAACCCACATTCATTAAAGAAGCTTTGAAAGAGAGTGGTCTATAAAGCACAAAAATGACCTTAAAAATTTTGTGCAAAATGGCATAGTGAGAGGAGATATTGTTAAAATATTGCCAAATATAAAGAAATATTTTCTCATACAAATAGTGGTAATGATAATAATAATAAAAATAAATATATGATTTATGATGTCTTAGTTAAGACTTCTTCCTAAGTTGATCCTGTTAAAAGGTTTCAAGTGCAAATAGATATATGGGAGTTGATTCTAGGAGATACCAATGGGAAAGTTAGACAAGGTAGGGAAGAATGCTGCAAAAGGGTGCATTGTCATGCAAATCACCACTGTGGGCAATGGAACTTCATCTTACAAAAGGATTCTGGGAAGCTGTACAGAACATGCACTTCAACTTTATCCTGCCTGAGAGGCAAGGTAGTATTTATTCCCCAGTTCCAATCAGTTGTTGGTTGAGGACTGTTTCCAGGGGGTTTTAATTCCTAAGCACTTCTTCCTGCCTTGCACACAGACTCCTGTGGTCAGAGAGAGTCTGTGGGAGATAAGATGATTGAAAGCAAAGAGTTGAAAATCAGAGTCTAGTGTGACCAAGAGTTGAATTTGGATTAGCATTGGAGAGCATGACTGTGAGTCAGAAGCTAAAATTGCTGAAAACACAGTATTATGACCTTTGCATTAGTAGTGAAAAGTCACATTTCCAAAAGAAGATGTATTTCTGAAGATTCATTCAATATAGCTCATTTATTTTAGATTCAAGGTAATGTCATGTAACAATCATATACCAGTAGTGAATATTCTCTAACTCTGCTGTGAGATCCATTTCTTTCACTTGTTCCCTGCATTAATGCACTATCTAGGACTCTCCCCAGCACCCAACCATAGATTGGTAGGACAAAATGGTAGGTTAATTCAAGGTCAAGTTCTACAGACACACACTGACCATTGTTATGGACCTGGAAAAGTAACTTGCCTTTCTCCTCCATCCCAAAAATGATAATCATGACATCCAATTACCACATTTCCCTTATCTTTGTGGCATGTAACAGAAGGTTTTCTCTATTTTAAAAATTAACTTTTCCTCATAGAGAAATTTAAAGTTACTCTTTTCATTAAGTTAAACTTGTTGTTTAATTTAGTATTAAAGATACTGAAAGTAAGAGAATAGTAAATTTGTCTCCAAGGTATGTCACTTGGAAGTCAAATTTTCTTGCTCATATGGCCTCTGTCCTAACCTGTGAGCTTCAGTTTTCTTTATTAATTTTTGTTTCTTATCACTTAATATTTTCATATTAAAAAACTTGTATTTTAATTTACTATGCATATTTAAATTTTAGGGAGTTACTAGGTAGATGCACTTTCCTCTGCAGTTTAGTTTGATTTTCAGTTACCATATCTGTCCAATAGCTTATCCCATATTGTAAAATGTACACTTAAGTGAAGAGGTAAAGAAAGACCCTGGAATCTTCATACAAGACTTGGCTGGGTGGCTTGAAGATTGTGAGCCACTGACATTTCATACTGGAAAGAAATACTTGCTCTTGGAATAAGAGGACCCTCACTCACATCTATGCAGTCACCAAATCTGTGCATCTTGACTATTATCTCAGTCCCATGAGATGCTTTCTAATCTTTTACTTGTTGTGCTGAAATATTTCTAATGCCACTTTTGCATCAATTTCCAGAGTTTCAAATGGAAGGTCTTTATAAAGTAAAGCATGAACAACTTTTGCGAAAGAATGCAGTTTCTCTTTTGTTGGCATCCACTCATCAAGTCTCTTATCCAAAACTTTATTATAGCAAAGCATCATGATCTTTGAAAGTAAGGAATTTACTTCACAGGGCTCAGTCAAAGACTTAAACATATCTCAAGGCTGTCTGTCCACAAGACCCAGAATGAACTTTTTGCAGTATCACTCACTTAAATGCATGGCACAACTACAAGGAGTTGAAATGTTTTTACTCATCACAAAGACATTGCCAGGGTCAGTTTTCCCAACATGTTTAGCTTCAATCTTCTCAGTCTAGGGAATTAATTACAACTGCCTGTTTTTCTCTTAATTAAAGAACTCATTCTCTATTTCTAGCAATTCTGTTGGTGACAGCTGAGAAGCTGGTGATGTTGCTATAAATCTGCAGCCTGCCAGCTGTTGGAGGTGGTCCCCTGACCATCATGGCCGTGGCCTCCATTATGGCCATGAGAAAACTCATTACTTAAATTTTGATATCAACAAAAATTTAGCCCTTGGCTCTTTGCTATATCTCATGCTCTGTAGTCTTCTTTAGTTCCATGGGTCAGATATGACTTTTATGCCAAATAACACTAATGTGTAAAACCATTACTAAATCCTGTGTACCAGTTTAATATGTTCACATGCTTTTTGGAGACTTCTACCTGAAAAGTAATAACAATAGCAAACACTCAGCACTCTTTATATGACAGTCACTCTACTTGGGTCTTGCATTCAATTTTAAAAATTGTCTTATTTAATTCATTGCTCTGATAGAACCTCAAAACCAGTCTCATTTAAAGTTCATTATTTTGCCCAAATTAGTTTTCCCTCTAGATTTAGCCATTTTCATCTTAAACCTTCCTAAGCCAAAATTTAATCATCAGCTCTTCTTTGATTCTTCTCTTCACTTTGTCTTAAAGTACATGTGACAGTAAGACTTATCTATTTTTTCTTCACAGTGTTTTTCATTTTTATCCTTTCCTTTCTGATTTTTTTCCTCCCATAATCAAACTCTGTTCACTTCACAACTATATCACTCTATTAATTTCCAAGTGAATTGCCTTGTGTTCAGAATTTATTTTCAATGAAATCTTTTCATTAATCTTCTTAAAATAGTGTTTTCCCCCATACACTCTTTTAACTTAAACTCTTAAATGATGCTATATTGTTTAGAAGGCCACTCTAAATTTCTTAATGTGAAATTCTGTCCTCCATGATCTGTATTCATGCAAAAAATTAATAAATATCTACCAGAAAATCAAAGGAGATACTTGATCTGAAGGTGAGTTTA
>JAQZBX010028539.1:0-27764 GCA_029593785.1 Cabassous unicinctus | reverse complement strand
TTTCCTCCTCTCCAATCCTTAAGAACATCTTCCATTTCCTTGAGCAAGTGCTCATGTCACCACATTTCTGCCCCTACTCCACACACATACACTGCTCCAAGGAAAGGTATACTTTCAAACTCATATCAAGGTGTAGACAACTAAAAGTTACCAAAATCATTGTAAGGCAAAACTCTAAATCCTGTTAAATAGATGTGACATAATTGAATGCTGGTTCTATCACTTATGTTTCTGGAACTTTTGCAGTCGGTTATTCAGTAAAGAAAGAAGATACAAAGAAAAAATTACATATATTTATTCATAAATCAACTTTTAATGTATAATTTAAACAACAAAATGCAGAATGTTCAAGCATACATTGAGGTGAGTTTTTACAAATGTATACACCCATGTAATGACCACCATTTCCATCCCACCAAAAAGGAAACTTCTTGCCTCTTGGCAGTCAATCACTTTTTAAAGTTTTTATAATGACCTTTTCTATTCACAGGGAAAGAATTAGATTTTCTCTTTTCACACAGTAAGGGAAAAAAGAACTCTGGAAAATTATTTTCCTACCAGAATGACATTAATATTTTTCAACCTAATGCTGTAAACCTTGTGTGCCTATAATGACAAAAGAAGTTGAAGGTAGAAATGCTTGAGATTAAATAGCACCTTAGTAATTGTGGCTAGCTCCAAACAAAAATGAGAAATTTCTCAGAGGCCATCCTGTGTCAGTACTATACATATGAACCAGAATAGACTGACCCAACTTCTGGATCATATGGAATGCACTTGGCAAAATTACTTGACTTTTCAGTGATGCAATTTATATTACCTTATTGTTGACTCTTCTGCAGGGATGGAGTAAGAATATATACAAAATGTTAGTGAGTGAGAATTGCAATTCTAAAAAAGTAGCCAGAAAAGTTATATTGAGAAGGCACAATTTCATAATAAACCAGGTTAAGTGAGGTTTTAAGCCAGACACATATCTGAAGGAAGAATAATAAAGACATAGAGAACAAATTGTGCAAAGTTTTTTAGGCAGGAGCATGTTGAGAGTCATGTAAAAATTTGGTAGCATCAATGGTTTGTATATCAAAGAGGGGTTCAAGGAATTCTTAGATTTGAGCCAAGGTACATGTAAGTGGGAAATAATAGAGTTGGTGTTGGAAATTAGTGGGTATGAAATTCAGGTTATAAAAGATAATAACAAAATTTAAGGTATAACTATGGGAGTGAGCATCTAAAGTGATGAAAGATTTCAGAAAAACTATTGGACCATCAGTCAATTAAGAAACCAGCATTTTGGAAAGATCATTTTTGTGGATGTTAAAATCATCAAGAATTATGATGGAAACATGGTGGAGTTACAATAATCAGGAGCCATAACCTTCAAGGAATGAATTGGAATGACTTGGTAAACGAGGGATGACTAAGAAAGAAGGGCTGCAAGTGCCATTATCTGACTGAGATTAAGTAGTAATGATAAACAATGATAACTAAAATCTCTTTTCCAGGCCCATTGGCATGAGAACAATGAAAGAAAACAGCACTCACTAAGTGGAAGCAGCATCCAGAGTGGAGGACCAAGAAAGCAAGCAGGTAAATACAATAGCCACAGAAGAGATTGAGAATGTCCCAATATCCAGAAGTGCAATGATAGAGAATGTGCTGGGATGAAAATTAAGATCAAAAGGGGGCTGCACAGAGCAGTCGGGTAATAAAAGTACAAATTTAAACAATCTCATAAATAAATGAGAAGTCCCTAATTTGAGAAACATTCATTCAAACTTTTCAAATACTTGGAACTCAAAAAGTCCTGGATTTGTTACTGGATTTTTTGAAATAGCATAATCCATGAGAATGTGAGCTCAGAAGTCTAAGATAAAATATTACTTGGTGCATAATGAGGAGTCAATAAATATTTGTCAAATTGAAATCAATTTTGAATAAAAATGCCTCTGTGGGTGTTCCTGGTTTTTGATGCCTGTGTCAGAGATTGCTAGATGTCAGCTACAATCCTTACCCCTCTTCAGCAGTAACAGAGTTACCTGGGTTCATGGCCTCCCAAGCAGAGCTCCTGTGTGTAGCAAAAATAAGATGCAAATCTGGTAGTCAATTTCTGAGACTTCCTCCTATATATCTGTTTTGATGAACTTTGAACTCAAGTGTTTTGAGGTTTGATGGTCAATTTTAATTCATATCCTTAATTAAAAATAAATCATTAAATGCCCTTGCAAGTGGATTTCTAGCAGTCTCTGACAAAGCTACTGGCAACAGGAACATGCACAAATAATTTTTTACTGAAAATACCCCAGCCCTCTGTGCTACTAAGTGAAGCTCAGTGACTAAGTTCTTATTGACTGGTTGTAGGCAGAAAGCATATGTGTAAGTTCCAAGCTGAAATCTGACATATTGAGTGTGTACAAGTTTATTTCTTCTTCTTGCCACCTGAAACCAGACTTGTGGTGTCACAACTGTAGATAACAGGGCCATTTGGAAAGACTTTAGAAACGGTGGTTTACATATGGGTAACATGATGTTAAATTAAATTATGATTTGTTCTGGAGTGGAAACCATAATTCAGCATGTCTAATAAGCTCCCTGGAGATGCCAATGATACTAGCACATGGATCACATGTTGAATATGAAAGCATTGTGGAGGGCAAAGTAAAAGATACAAAAGGAAACTGAATTCATGAATGAAAAAGAGAAGTTGCACTGCCCTGTCAACCCGGATCATGTAAATGAGTCTGGCACATCAAAAAGAATAAACTTCCTATATGTTAAACAAATGGATAATTGATTCTCTATTTTATAGACACTCAGTGTTACACCAAGTGAAAGCATAGCAACAAAAACAAACAAACATGATACCACTCTCCTCTTTATGTAAATATACTATATTTCTGGGAGATTAATGGAATTTCCATTATTATATAACACATACAAAGATGAAATTGCTTCCTGAATATTTTGTGTATTTTTCCATTAATTATATAGTTTGTGTTGACTGTAATAATGTACACCATTGGAGTTTGAAGCAAATCAAAGTAGATATATAATCAGTAAAGATCAGATATTGCCTTTTCCACCATAAAGGATCTACAGATTCGGGTCTGACCTTCAGATTTGCTGGACATATTGGAATCTATTAATGCCCAGAGATGGACTTCTTTGCATGGCCTATCTCATTTTTACTAATTAAAAAAGGGCCTGGAACATAAACTTGAGCATGAGTTTAGTAATTGCTTGAGAAAATGCAATTAAAGAACAGGCTGTATATGTACAATATTATTATCTATTGCTGAATGACAAATTGCCAAAAATCCAGCATCTTGAAATATTTCTCATATTTTCTCACAGTTTCTGGGGTTCAAGAGTGCAGGCACAACTAAACTCCTTAAAACACTGGGTGCATCTGTGATTGTGTCACAAGGCTGAAATCAAGGTGTCAGCCAGAGCTGTGATCACATCTCAAGGTTCACTTGGAGAAGGATCTTCTCTCAAACTCATGTGGTTGCTGGCAAAATTCAGTTCATTGCAAGTTGTTAGAGTGACGGGCTCAGCTCTTGCTGGGTGTTGGCTAGAAACTTCCCTCAGTTCCTTGTTATGTGGGCATCTCTAAGTTTGGTAGCTTGCTTCATCAAAAGCCATCAAGAAAGAGAGTCTGAGAGCAAGACAGAAATTCAATCTTATGCTTATAGCCAAAGAAGTGAGAATTCTTACATTTACCATTCTCTATTGGTTAGTAGGAAAACATATATCCTATCCACACTCAATGGAATTTGATGCCACAGATATGAATACCAGGGGAAAGAATAATTTTGTGAATTTAGAATCTCTTTAGGCTCACCCTATTCATTTTTCAGTATATGAAATTCTACCAAAAAAAAACAGTCCTTATAAAATGTAAACTACCATGGGAGGTTTTTTGTTTTTGTTGTTTTTGTTTTTGTTTTCCTGAGGAAAGAATCAGTAACTGACAGTCTCACATTTCAGTGATTATTGGGATTTAGATAATCATAATTGACTAGACTAGAGTGTCCATCCACTTCTAGAGCATAACTCTAAGTTTTAAGTCATGTGTTTCATTTCCATTTTTCTATGTACATGCACATTTTATTTCAGAAAATGTTTTTTCTACTGCACTGACTTTTGTTTTCTAAAGCACAGAACAATTTTCTTAATTCTAAACATTAAGTAGAATCTCTTTAAAGGAAAAAAATCTCATGAACCCCAGTTTTAATGGGAATGATTTACAGTATATTACTAATATAGATGTGTAAATATAAAGTGACTTATAAGTACCTTGTAATTATAACACTTATATAAATGAAAAGCTAAAATAAATTTTCAAATGTAACTGCAACAACATCATTAAAATTTAAATTAATATGTAATTTAACATGATTATTAATATGGCTATATTATAGTAAAATTGACACATGAATAGTACACAGAGATGTAGCAAAAGCAATTTTGAGTTTGGCACATGAATGTTAGTACCAATTTTCTCTATTGAAACTACTGCAAAACCATTATTGTGAATCTCACAATCACTTGCCATCTACTTGATACAAATGCTTTCCTTGGTTACCAAATTCATGTCTGCATACTTCTTATATTGCCAACGCAGTGTAGCAGTGGTTGGTGTCACCATAGTAGCAATCATTCTTTGGCAATGAAATTATGTGGCCATATCTGGATATAATTTGGCTGTCAGAAGACCCAGAATGAGCTAATATGTATTTTTATTTATCACCCAAATGAAAACATTAATTAAGCATTTTTATAGAAAGCAACATGCCCCAGTGTTAAGATCTGTGATATATTTTCTTCAAATTCTAAGCAGTCAATCATGACAACTACCACAAATACTTAGTTTCTACTCTGTTTCAATGACACTACAACTGACTTGGAATGTATTCCTGTATAAAATAGACAAAGATAGTTGTTTTTTGGATTTTACATTCTAGTGGGGAACATACAAAAAAAAATATTTATGTAACTAAAATGTATACCTTTTAGAATATGATAAATTGTATTAAAAAAAGAAAGAGTAAAGAAAGTTAAGAAGATTGGGAAAGCTATGAGGATGCTAAATAAATATGGAAATTTAGGAGTCCTCACTAAGGGGTGACTTAGAGGAGTGTCTTAAAGAGATGAAACTGATAGCCAAAAACCTTATTGGAAGAGTAGTTTAAAAAGAATAAACAGCTGAAGCAAGAATCTTAAGGTGCAAGCCTACCTGGTATAATTAGGGAAGAGAAAAAAAATCAGTGTGGCTGGACACAAGAGAACCAGGGTATAAGCAGCAAAGAAGCCAAAAAGCAATAAAAGGTCAAATCAATGTAAATATTTTGGCTTTTACTCTGAAGGAAATAGAACTCCTGCAGGGGTTTATGCAGAAGAGTGGTCTGATTTTACTAAAGTTTTATAAGGAGTCTGTGGTTGCTGTGTTACAGATAGATTAAGCAAGAAAAGAATAGAAGCAGCAAAAATTGTGAGAGTCTTTTGTTGTGTTTGAGACAGAAAATGATAGCAGCTTAGACCATAATGGTAGAGGAATTAATTTGAAAATATATCACGTTCTGGATATAGACTGAAGGCCAACAGTTTTTTTCTATGTATGATGTGAATTTGATACCATCATTTTTTGTTATCCAATATGTTCTGTCTGGGCAAATGGAAGAATGGGTTTGACTAAGAATGTCTGCATATAGAGAATGACTGGAAAAAAATCAGTCTTTAATTGTGAAGTTTCCTATTAGAGATTCAGAGGAAGATATCAAGAATTTGTCTCGCAATCAAATGAAAGGTCTGGGTGGGTACCTAAATTGAGAGTTATTTGTTTGGGGATAATATTAAGAGCCATAGAATCCTTGTTTTGAATTAGATAATTTTAACATAGCAAAAGGAATGAAATCACTTATGCGAACTTTGGTGCTATTAACACATGAATGTCTGGAGGAATCTCAGCTAATATTAATTATTGAGGGATAGAAAACTTTCAGATCATCAATGTCTTTCCACGAATGTTTATTTATGCCATGAGGAATTTCATAAAATACAAGGGAAAATGGTTTTTACCCTCTATCATCTCATCTCCATTACCATTTCTCATTTCCACATTTCTTTTCTCCAATCCACAAAATTCCCTTTACTCTATACAGCAAAGTTAAAGTATATCAATGGGTAGCAATGTCAAACTTGTGGTAAGTCAAGATGCTTGTTGATATTTGAAGTTACAAAACAGGAAAATATTGCCCCATCATCAATAAAACTTGCAGTTTGAGAGGTTTTCTGGTAAAGAATATAGGCTTTATGTAAATCTTCCAAAATGTTATTGTTAGAGTACGAAGGTCCATCAGTGGTGTTATTCCTAAAGAGCCATGCCCAAGCAAAGCCTCCTAAGTGCCATTGGATGGGTTTATCCACCATTGTCTGGATTCAGTGCTTATATCCATAGGAAAATAATCATCAACATTTTGGTTTTTGGAGATGGACTTTTATTGCCCAGTCCCTCGTGGTCTGACTCTTATTGCCCAAACTCATTAGTTAACAATTACTGGAGCAGAATGTAAATTAAATGAGCTCACATTAAAAATATAAATCTACAACAGAAAATGCTAATCTCAAACTTTCTATTCAAGGACTTGAATCTGCAATATTTGTTATAGCCTCAAGTAGTGATGGCCCAAAACATCCCTCCTCACACAAAAGTGTTCCTGTCATGCAGGCTGCCTGGGTGTCTTACAAAATAATCAGTGAACCATATCCCTGCCTTTAGATTGTGCCAACCACTATCTTTATATCAATGTTATAAGATAGCTACAGTAACAAAAAATCTAGTTTGGTCCTTGCTTATACCCTCCCCCTTTATGTTTGTTCATTCCTCAGTCTTGAGGGATTTGGGAAGATGAACATTCTGACTACTTCAGCTTGAGTGTGGACTTAGAAATTATATGTTTCATCTCTATGTGATTTCAAGGGGCAGATGAAGGGCCACATTACATGTTTCACAAAAAGGTACCAAATTTCAAATAGGGGCTTAATTATCTGATATTTATGGCCCTTTGAGCTCATAGGTTTCTTGGAGTGTCTTTGAGGTGGCTTCTAGCTAGAAGATATGATTCAGATTCAGTATGCCAGAATAGAATTGTTAAAAAAATGGATCTGTCATAAATCAAGAAGGAATTATTAGACTTGGATCAGAAACATGGAGAAGAAAATCCCAAACCAGCATAATGTACAAAGAGGGGGATAAAGCTCTAGATGTAAGAGCATCTTGCTGAGAAGCTGCAATTCAAAGAATAGGAGTATGGAGTTGGTCTGCCACACATCTATATGTCATCTATGTGACTTTGTCTCCAAATTAACTGGGTTTCTGTGACTTATGTTCATTTTGCTTACTTCCCTAACATTCCTACTGAGAAATTATTATATTATTTATATCAGGGTGAGCACATTTACTCTTCTCTATCAATCAATTTTATTAAAACATGAAACAGAAATTGCAAGTAGTGTCTTCAATTCTGCTGCTTCAACTCACATTTTGTTGCACCATAACTTTCTTATGGCATTTTTAATATCTGCATTCCTCAGAGTATAATTCAGAGGGTTGAACAAGAGTGTCCTTATAGTGTAAAACACGAATACCACCTTATCCACTAGAATTATGGTTGGAGATTGAATGTATAAGAATATACAAGGAGCAAATGTTAAGATGACCACATTAATGTGGGAGGTGCAGGTGGAGAGGGCTTTCTTTCTTCCTTCTTCACTCTGGTTACTCAGAAAATGTAAGAATAAAATATAAGAGACGAGCAGGTTTATGAAACTCACCATGCATATGGCCCCACAATTAAAGACTATGAGTAGATTTATGGCATAGGTGTTCATGCTGGAAAATTTCAAAAATGATTGCATATCACAGAGATTGTGATCAATAACATTAGGACCACAGAAGGGTAATTTAAAAGCCAAGATAATCTGTGCTGAAGAATGGATAAAAGATACCACCCAGGCGAGATTTATCATTATAATATACACATGTCTGCTCATGATACTTATGTACTGCAGTGGCTTACAAATGGCCACATAGTGATCAAAGTATGACAACCAAAATCTCCATGTACCTGTAGAAGTGGATTGCAATGATCTGGACCATGCAGTCATTATAGGAGATAATTTTCTTCTCAGACAAAGCATCTAAAATCAACCTGGGTGCCATTGTTGTGGAGAAGCAAGCATCAGCAAAAGATAAGTAGAAAAGGTAGAAGTACATGGGGCTCGCAAGACTTTGTATTTGGTAGTCAACACAGTAAGTAAATTTGCCTTTCAGTGGCCAAGTAGAGAACCAAGAAGACCACAAACACTACATCCTCCTTTAGAATATCCTGTGTTATCCCAAAGAGGATGAACTCTTTCACAGTGCTATTCATATTCATGCTTACAGTAAATATAGAAAGGTTGCAGCTGAGAAATAGTTTATCTGCTAAAAAAATTGAGATATTTGTGATTTGGCAAGGGCAGAAGACTTGTGCTTTTGATATCTCTCATAGCTCTAATTTTATGAGCATTGCATTTCAGTAGTTCCCAAAGTTTTCAATGAATTAAAATCACACTGAAACTTTTTAAAAAATGTTAATGACCTTGCTTTATCTATGGAATCTTCCTGTGTGGAACCTAGATTTTTTCTGAAAAAAAAAAAAAGGCATGCCATTGATTGCACTTTCTGGAAAGGTCTAATAATTTCTGACTATGCTGTACCACCTTGAGTATGTCACTTTAATGCCTTAAAACTTTACTTCATATAAAAATTGTAGATTCTTATAGGCACTTATTAATTATGTGCATATGAATATAATATATATGAATGGATATTGCATCTCAACTGAAAACCAATATATCCATATATTCAAAATATTAAATTTGCAATTTCTCTCTTGAGAAAAGAAAGTTTCTTGATATTGAAACCAGTTTTCGTGCATTATTTCTGACCTCTTCCTGGCTTTGGTTTGGTAATGCTTTAAGAGGAAATTATTACTCCAACTTTTGTCTCATTGTGGCCATAATTTTACTATCACTGTCATTTAGGACAGTGATGAAATGATGTTGAAATGTTTGCATAAATCATTGGGCTGGCATTATAGAGGAAAATTGCCATGCATGTGAAATCTTCCAAATTTCATTCTGGATGCATGATATTGAGTTTCACTTCTTATTAATCCTACAAAGTGTACCACTTCTTATATCTGTATAACCTGAATAATGCCTTTATTCAAATGATATTCAAGTATCTGCCACAGATACATGTTTTCTTTCAATGTATTTTGTTTAAACATAATTGTAAAAATGTATTTTTGAATTTCCCCAGAAAAATATTTTTCCACTGTTTAATTCTATTTCTTACACTATAGATGCATATATATGTAAACACAAACATCCTATATTTTAGTATGCATTTTTATTTTTATTTTGTTGTTAGCACCAACACCATTTTTACATGTAATTAAAGGAAATCCATAGCATAATTATCCATTTCAACACTTTTAAATTCCTACATAAACTTTTCATATTATAATTTTATTATGTATCATTACACATTTGAGTTGTTTTCAAATTGTCAACGAAATATTTTGCAATGAACCACTTCTTATTTTTACCCATTAACTTATGTTTTAAAACTTCATCAAAATGAATTTCCATGGAATTACTGAAGCAAAATATATGAATATCTTCAGAATTTTTGATAACTGTTGAAAATTGCCTTCCAATTTTGCTTTATCAATATTTACTAAAAATATATCAATTATAGAATTAATACATTTCTCTAATAAATTTTCAAAGTTTACAGTAAACCAAAAGTTAAAAAAGTGTTCTCCCAAAACTCATATTTTCTCAATCACAGTCACACTTTTTCTCACGTAGTATTAAAGATGTTTCAGTTTGTATTTAACAGTATTTGCATATTCCCTCACTATTTTTAATTGATTATAAAATTATAAGATTATTATAGAGATTTCCAATAGAATTCAAACTTTCAACATAATCATCCTTCCTTGTTTAGTAGAATTAAAATTATGATATTCAAATCTTTGTGTACTGGTGATAATACAGCATTTTTATATTTTTTTTTTCTAAAATTTTGTCTGTATTGAATTATGCATAAGTTTTTTCAGTTAATTTTTTATATCATTGACTTTTATACCCTTTTTCATTTTTATGCATCAATTTACCAATTTTTTTTCCTTTGATGGTTATATTATTGCTACAATTAAGGAAGTTAAAATCTTTATATGCTCCTGTCTAATTACTACATATTTTTCTGTCAAATCATCTGTCCATCAATGAATCAATAACATCACCCATTCTGTAAACATATATGTACTAAAAACCTGCACAGGTCTGCAGTAACTATAGTAGAAAATTGTTCTCAAACTTTATATAGTAAAATTGGTAGGATAAAAATATCCTCTTGATAAGATCAATAATTATGCAAGGATTACATATTACTACATGAGGTGAAATAATAACAGATAAATGATTCCAAATCAGAGAGACTGTAAAAGAAATAATTGAGAAAAAATAGAATGGACAGATAAGGATGACAAAGGAGAAATAAATGGAATTATGGTTTTAAATGTGTGAAACTTTTCCCAGTCGTATTGCCAGTTGGCAATTGGTATTAATCCCTCATTGCCAGGGAGCTCATCCTCGGGAGGCATGTCCCATGCTGGGGGGAAGGTAATGTATTCATATGCTGAGTTTGGCTTAGAAAGAGGCCACATTTGAGCAACAAGGAAGCTCTCAGGTGGCAACACTTAGGCACATAATAACAGTAAGCTAAACTTCAATTATAAGAGCAAAGACTCGGAAGGCTAGCCATCAATAACAAGAACCCATCAGTGGACCCTCCTCCTTTGCCAGACACTGCCCCTGCACTCAGGGGACTATTACTGCTCCATTGGAGAATGTGGCAGAGCCCTCCAGGCTGGGAAATCAGTATTCCCTCATTTATTGAGTGATTGTCTACTCACTGTGCCCATACCCCACCCCTTGATGATTTGAACAATTTTATATAATCTTTCATGTATATTCAGGTGAACTTCCTCTCATGAAATCCCCATCCCAGACACCCCCCACCAATGATCCTATCCAGCCCCTTCTGTAAACCTTCTGTGATCCAAACCTTCCTTGAAGATGAAGCCCATATAATAGCCAAACACAATTAAAAGGAAAATGAAGTAATAAAGATAAGTTTAAATATAAGAGATAAAATACATGGAAACTTAAAAAAGAAACACTAGAAATAAAATAAAATTAAAGGTTTGGGATACTCAAAAAATGGGGGATAAAACAGAAAACTTGTTTTGAAAAAAATTTTTTAACATTTTTGCTTTTATCACTGCATTATCAGGTGTCCAGTCTGTACAGTGGCACCTGGCCCCTCTCACTCCCCAGTATCTCCTGAATTTTCATTTAATTTTCAAAGAAGTTTTAGGTCAAAGCAAAGTCACTCACAGAATACTAGAAACTCCCATATACCCAACCTCCTTCCCCTTTCCTCACCCCATATTAAAAACTTTTTTATGTAGATAGTAGCATTGTTATAACTGTTATACAGATAGTGAAGCATAGCTACTAATCATTGTCAATGGTTTACAGTATAGTTTACAATTTAGATGGTACAGTTTAATAATTTACCATGTCCTATGTCCATTACTGTAAGGTAATGAAAAACATTTCTCATGACCGTAAATAAAAGGGGGAAAAGGTAAAGACAAATGAGTTCATGTAGCTAAGAACTTCAAAGAGAGTCGGGAGGTCATCCCAGAGGTAATGCTTACACACACCTCAGAAGGATATCATAGAACACCAAAATGGATATCATCCCACACAGAGGGGTTCCTGAGGGCTCTGGAGGCACCCAGGTCCTATATAAGGGGGGATAGCTCCAGAGATTGATGCCTTATCAGTGGGCTCTACTTTGGAATCTGTGCTCCTGAGAGTGACAGAGTTGGACTCAAATAAGTCCTCCCTGCAAATGGTCCATCAGTTCCTTCTATTCAAATCTATATGTGATGCTGGAGTTTGTAGGTGTACTTTCAGAGACTGGAACCTTGGACCTGCCCATGTGCCAGCTGTGCCTGGAATCTTGGTGGAGCTGCAACTCCTACTCTACAGCTCAATGGACTCACCCAAGTTACCTGGTGAGGAGACGATGATGGACAACAGCAATCCCAGGGAATAGAGAGAACCTGCAACTGCAGGCAAGAAAATCCCATCCACCATATCCATGTGATATAAGTCCCCTCTCACTTGGAGGTGGAGTGGACATCACTATCCCAAATTCCTCAGGATTGGGGGAAGAGCTATGGACTAGAGTGGACTTAATGGTATTCCATTGTAGACATAACATGATTCAAGCAATGGAAGAAATTACAACAGTGAGGTGGAGCCAGTGGCCACTGGATGCTTTTGGGACCGGGAAGGGAGAAGCAGTTTTTATACAGGTGCTTTTTCAGGACTTGGGAATTATCCTGAGTGACATTACAATGGCAGATATAGGTCATTTTTACATGAGCATATACCATGCAGAACTGTGTGGGAGAGAGTGTGGTCTACAATGTGAACTATGGTCCATGCTTAGTGACAAACCCCAGGATGTGTATATCCATTGCAGATGATGTGCAACACTAATGAAAGATGTTTATGTGGGATGTTATGAGAGGTGTGGGAGGTGGGGAACATGGAAATCCCTGAAATTTTTGTGTAACATTTATGTAATCTAAGCATCTTTTAAAATATAAAAATAAATAAGTAAATAAATAAAAATAAACGTGTGAAACTGAAGTTTACAACTTGACTACTTGGAACTCAGGTATTCAGTAACCTTAAAATGGGTTTTCTAGATTAGACTATTTCAAATTTAGCAACCCACATTGTCAATTTACTCTAATAAATCTATGTAATCTATACAAAATGCCAATATTATTTCAGTCCAGCTCAAAAGCTATATCAGTAGGATCATATGAGTTTTGTTATTATAACTACAAACTCTAAATGGTAGTTCCAATTGTCAATGATAATTATAAAAGATAAAATGAATTAATTGTAACTTCATTTCAATATTTTTACATTGCTCATGGAGGAGAAATAAAAGCAGCGTGCCTTTGGCTGTGGAAAGAGGCACACTGAATTTAGAAAAGTGAGTAAAAGATTGTAGTAAAGGAAGAAGCATACATTATTTCAGTTACATATAGATATGACCTCCATTAAAACTACATGTAAAATCAATGAAAAATTTTAGGAGTTAAATTTGTGGACAGCCAGGAAATTTTTCATGCAAAACTATTCAGACTTGCTTTAAATGAGCAAAGAAATGATTTAAGGATATGAAGATAGGGAAGCAGCACTGGAACAACTTGGATACCTTTGCTCACACCAACACCTCCTCAGAGTTTTATCACTGAATTCAGACATGGTTTCCTAACAGTCCTGGACTACCCTATCTCTATGATTCTGGAGGCATCCCACTATTGGGTGGCATTTTATCTAGTTAAAAAACCTAATTTTACTTGTTGAAATTTTAATTAGTTTAAATTATATCTGGCCCCCAAAATCTATCTCTAGTACCATTCTTCTCTTTGCTTCCCAAATGAAAATCTAGCTCTGTCTACTATGAGCTGATATTTCTGTGATCCTAATTAAATACACTTTGAATTGAACAAACTAATCCTAAATTATATAAATTACATATTATTCTTTTACTATGAACTCATCATTTAGATAGGTTTTAATTTTTCTTATTTTACTTTACACACACATTTTCTTGTGAGATACCTCCCAGGGCCATATGTCTTGTTCTCTTTAACATGCAAGCTTGACCCCTCATGCATAGAGTTTCAACCAATTCAATTAGGCTAGAACTAGGACAGAATGTCACTAGCTTGCCTCTCCATTTAGCATCGAAACTGCATGTCATATAAAACACCAAATCCCATCCACCCACATAAATTGCACCACAAATAAAGAGAATTTGGGGGGCAACATAGAATGACACCAACTGGCATCTAATGTTCCTGTCCTTATTGCAATATCAATTTTGGTTAATTTCATGCTGGGACAAATATCAAAGCACATAACTAGATATGTAGTGAATAATTCTGAAGGGAGGAAAGGCCAGGGATTCAATGAAGTCAGAGGAGAATGATTTGACCATAAACCAGGGAAGGTGGTAGGTAGAAGAGTCAGAGAATAGGACACAGAGAGACATACTGAGGGAAGGGGGAAAAGAGTGTTAACAAGGGTCATTTGGTAAAGAATTCATCACAGGGTTCTGGTTCTTTCCTCCTAATGTTCTGGACTATCACTTACCATCAAACAAGAGAAGGCATGTGGTTGTAGGTCATGAACAATGGTTACCATGGGTCTTGAAAGCCCAGGACAATAGTTAAGAAGTGTAGCTTTATCTTAGACCCTGTCCCAGAAACATTGCCACTAACCTTAAAGTCATCAAATAAGGGGACTCCCAAGAGAAAAACTTCTTTGAGGCTGGCCTCAAAATCATGATGTACTTTTTCTCCCCTTCTGTGAATAAATAAGAAGTTTTGTAGTGTTATGTTTTGTCCAGGAGATGCTTAGGAACCCTAGAGCACCATAATCCTTCATTCTGGAAATACTCTCCAGGAGAATGATCATTTTTTAGAAGGCAAACTGATTAAGGTGTCTATCATATCAGTCTTCTGGAAGTAATGTGAAGAAAATATTTCAGATGTACTGAAAAATTTATCTCTAAGTGCAAATAAATGACTACCAGTAAGGCATAGTTCTCATATTTGAAACTTTAATTTACTTAGAATTTGAATCAAATGAAATCCAAATAAAATATACAAATTATACTTCATTTTGCTTTATCAATGCTTTGTATAGAAGAAGGTTAAGAGAAGTGGGGAATATGGGAGAGAAGGGATTCTTGCTGTGGTCTGAACTCACATGGATCTTCCCAGAAGCACTGGGTTAGACAAAACATGAGGTTCCATGGCACAAGAGAGCTGTAGTGAAGAATAGGAGAAGCTTCTCAATATGGTTCCAGAAAAATCTTTTATAGAAAAATGTATTCTCTCTGACATAGAAATGCCACCGAGGCTGGCTCTCTTTCCAGTTTCTCTTTTAGAGAAACATGAGTTAAATGGTTCACTTTTTACTGAATTGGATATTTATAGCAATACTCAAAAATGTTTACAATGCTTAAGGAAAGCTTTTAGCCTCTGGAGCTCAAAGGAAATCTTTGTTCCCAACCCAGTCCCAAAGGATTGTCCAATGAACCACCCACACAGAGAGTCAGAGGTCAAAAGCAACCTATGGGGCCAATTAATTAAATTACAACTAATTCTGAATTGTGGATATGGAAAGACCATTATTTTCTCTTTATGATTTGTTCAAACCTATCAATTCTAGAGTCAGGGGAACTTTTGATAACAGATAAAAGTGGATATAGGTGAAATGTGAGTGGTAGAAATGAGTCCTGGCCCTACAATCCATCTGCTATGAAATTAAGGGAATTTCTTAAACTTTATTTTCAATTTTCTACTTAGTAAAATTTTACTGGTAGTACTAATTACTTATTGTAGCATCATTAATAATATATTCCCCCATTTCTAATCCCGCCTATGCTTTTCTATCAATGGAGAACGAAAAGAGGTAATTTTTTCTTAAAAGGTAAAAGAATTATTGAATATTTGCATTTCTAATTTATTTTTATTGCTAAAGATATGCCTATGAGTGTGTACATTTTTACTCACTGGGTAAAATGTAAGAATTTTGATTTTGTATGTGGTTGCAAGCAATAAAACATGGGACGGATTATATTATGCAATTAATTTCTTATTTGGAAGGCCATATTACTACCCTAACTCTGAAACAAGAATTACCTTTGGCAAGCCATAAGGAGGTTCCATGAATGAGGATGATGAAAAAGATTGGGGTGATGATGTGAGAGACAGGTGGGAGACAAAATGGAGATGGTAAAGGGCTTGAATGGATTCTACCAGTCTCTGAATTTTACTGAAGGGTTTAGCAGAAACTGACAGGTCTAATAGTTGCAGAAGAAATTTTTGGAAAAAAATACACCCCAATTTCATGGCATTTTATGTTAAAAATGGACTATAAGAATTTTGAGGAAGGATTTTACTAAATTCCTTAAAATTTATGAGTGTCATGCTCTCCATAAATTAAATGGGAATAAAAAGGCTTAGCTTTATAAAGTTGCTAAATGACTAATGAAGAAACTATGTAAAAAGAAAGAATTACTGCAATAAACTACATAAAAATCTGTATGTTTTCATTAATCCTCCTTAACTATTTGCATTTGAGGATGAGAAGGTGTATAACTTACACAATGTCAAACAGTTATATAGTAACTGACCTGAGTTTATAATCCAAATCTCTTTAAAACAAGTCTAAAGATTTTCCTTTTTATAAAACTGTACGGTAATGCTCCCTTGGCCTGAGAAGTAAGAACAGCCAATGAATGAGGCCCCACATCAGACTTTAGAGTCAAAAGATATTAAACTAATTCTCAGCTCTGAGGAATAATCAAGCTTCTCAGATGTGATGGCCAAACCTCTAAGAGGATATTTTCCAAGATCATTGAACTTGCCAGTATCAAGAAGCTAAGTCAATGATTCCTTGGGTTCCTTAGAGTACCAAGGTTAACTGACCATGAATGCTCATTAATTTTTCATTGTAGAATGAATCACTGGATTATCTAACTGTAATCTTGGTTTTGCCAAAGCAATTTTGGGGATCTGTTGGAAGTAATTGTACTATTTTGGATTTCATCCACCTCTTTCTCACATATAATTTTAGGATGAACAAAAACCCTATATTAGACACCATCCATATAAATTTTTACCTTATTAAAAGAAGTTTCCAGTGACACTGCAAATTATGGCCAGGTTGAAACAGGTAATTGTTGGTTAGTGTTGTGTGTATATAAATATTCATGGACCAAAATATATGATAAACACAATAAAATTGGAGGCCCAGGTGAGGAGAGCTTTTCATCTTACTGCACTGTTGTTCCTCAGTGCATATAAAACAACTGTATATGAAATAAGCAAGATTACAAAGCACAGCATGCATATACACACATCTAGTAAATTTCACATACAGGTGTCTGTGCAGGCATATTATTAAAAGGGCTGCAAGTCATAGAAATATTGATCAATCACATTAGGGCCAGATAAGGGCAATGTCACAACTTTGGTGATTGGCTTCAGTAACATCTTGGGAAGATCAGTTGCCTGAACTCTAAATTCATTTGTTCTGCTCTATACTCTTGCGTTTTGTGTTAAACCCCATAATGAAGTCTGTGGCAGTTTGATATTGTTTATGAATTTCTAAAATAGATATTGGATTATGTTTTTAAACTGCTCTGTCCCTCAGGGCATATTAGACTATATTGGATTGAGAGGTTTCACTTTTATTTGATTAAATAATGATTAAGGCTTTGATTGGGGCACATCAGTAGGACATTGCATCCCCAACCCTTAGATTGGCATGGACTCACAGAAAAACCACACTGCAGAGAAGGCAATTTGGACTTTTTGAGCTGGACCCCAGGAAGTAAACACACAGAGAAGTGGATACAGCAGAGGCCCTGGGAAGAGAGATGAGCCGTTCACCTGTAAAACCACACCTGTCCTTGTGGGCAGAGCAAAGCAGCTGAGCCCAGAAAGAAGCAAGTCCCAGGAAGAGAGGAACCCAGGAAGCCTGACCCCTGGCAGACATTGGCAGACATCTTGCTCCAACACATGGCAATAGACTTTGGTGAAGGAAGTAATTTACACTTTATGGCCTCATAACTTTAAGTTTCTACCCCAAATGAATACCCTTTATAAAAACCAACCAATTTCTGGTATTTCGCATCAGCACCCCTTTGGCTGACTAATACAAATTCATCCACACTCCTGTTTTTTGACATATCAGTAGCTGTAGGTATAATGCAGTTGAAAAAGTTTTAATATGCAGAGAGAAGAATAGAAGTATCATCTTGGAAACATCAGTGCTGTGAACCCTGAAGAATACTATTCCAACATACATAAGCATTACTATTTTTTAAATATAATAAACTATTTTTAAAGAGGTTTTAGATTATAGAAAAATTACATCTAAACTTTGAGGGATTCCTATGTACCCCCTTCCCTGTCCCATATTATCCCCTATGTGTTTTAAATATAGTAGTACAATGTATTATGATTTGTCTGTAAATGCCACTCATTAAAAAAATGACTCACTTTTGGTAAGGACTAACCTACCTACAGTAATAATCTAAAAAAGTAAAACCATCATTTTGATATTTATCAGTACTTCACTCATCTAACAAATACTGAAGGAGGCAACTAACATTGTTATACTTCTTTAAAGCCAAAAGCTTAAGCACGAATCAGAATTAAGAGAAACTTCAGAATGTTCACCTTTGCATGCATTTTTGGCTGAAAGTTCAAAGATTCCACATATAACAAAACTTCAACTTTGAATCAAAATGAATATTAAAAACATTTAAGCTTTGTGACAAACTTACTTTACAGAAGCAAGGAAATCAAAGTCAATAGTAACAGCAGTATATTTCTAGGAGACAAAGCAATCACTTATTTCCTTTCTCATAAAACAAAAGTCAATGAGTCAACATTTTAATAACACTGACCTAGCTATTTATTATTCAAGAATTTGCTTTCCAAGTTATGTCTTTAACATGTATCCATCCATATATTTGGATTTAAATAAATTTATAAATCAAAAACATTTAACTCAGAATTCTAATCTTAATTATAAACCATAACCTATCAAAGCATGGTCCAAATAATATACAGTAATGCTACCATTTAGATTTATATGCTTCATCTGAAAAACTTATCTTACAAAGAGGAATTTTACCCCATTTCTCCAGAATAAATATCCCTAAGTCTAAAACTTTAAATGATAATCATAAAAGAAAGATTCAAATGATTCATTCTATGCATTTTCCTTCATTGGGCCTTGATAAAAACAGAGCCATCTGGTGTTGGAGCACTGCCTTCCTTCTCATGTACAGTCTCTACACTCCCAGAAGCAGACACAATAGCCATTGATTTATTTGTTGAGGCTGTCTTCTGTTTCTCAGGAATAGCTGCACAAACAGCAACAATCTCATCACTTTCAAAGTCATAGTTGGAATTTCCTTTGGTGAGATATCTGTTACTTCTGCTGATGATTCACTATTTTTAATCCTCTGTGCCACTTTCTGTTGCTCCTGGAATGTTCTTGACCAAGAAAAGTCTTCTTTCCATATTTCAGGGTGCATTGGATAGATGTGAAGGGCTACTTGAAAACTTCAAATCGTCTCATCCATTTTGTCCTTTGTCTCTCTGTTGTCATATTGTTCTATTGCCTGTCTTCATATCCCTTAGTTTATCCTTCCTAATAATCTTCATTTCTAAACTCTTCTCCAAATTTCTCAGCCTTGTTATTCCTTTCAGGTTGCAGTACCCCTTTTAGTATCTCTTGCAAATCTGATATTTTAGCAACATATTCTATCAGTTTTTGTTGTCTGTGAAGTCTTTGAACTCACCACATTTTTGAAGGGCATCTTTGCCAGATACAGGATTCTTGGGTGGCAGTTTTTCTCTTTAAGTACCATGAATTCATCAAACCACTTTCTTCTCTCCTCCGTGGTTTCTGATGAGAGATATGCACTTAAACTTATCAAGTTTCCCTTGTATATGATGATTTGCTTTTCTCTTGCTGCTTTCAGAATCCCCTATTTAT
Source organism: Cabassous unicinctus (assembly GCA_029593785.1). NCBI lineage: Eukaryota > Metazoa > Chordata > Mammalia > Cingulata > Chlamyphoridae > Cabassous > Cabassous unicinctus. The sequence goes on along the minus strand of JAQZBX010028539.1, from coordinate 7,958 downwards.
CTCTGATATTTGCCATTCTGAATTTTAGGTGTCTCCGTGTAGATCTATTCCGATTTATTCTGTTTCAGTGCGTTGTCCTTCTTGGGTATTGATATTTATGTTCTTCATAAGGGTTGGGAAGGTTTTGGTCATTATTTCCTCAAATATTCTTTCTGCCCCTTTTCCATTCTCTTATCCTCTGCCACATCAATAATGTGAATGTTTGTGTGTTTTTCATTGTTGTTCAATTCCCTTAGACTCTGTTCCATTTTTTCCATTCTCTCTTTCTGTCCTCCTGTCTTTTCAAGTTCAGATGTTCTGTCTTCAAAATCACTAATTCTGTCTTCAAGCATTTCAAATCTACTCTTATGTGCCTCTAATGTATTTTCAATCTTGTCCATCTTTTCTTTCAACCTCATAAGGTCTGTTACTTTTCTTTCCAGGTTTTCAAATTGTTCTTTATTGTCTCCTAGTGTCTTCATAGTATTCCTTATTTCCTTAGTCATATTTTCTTTAAATTGTTTAAAGTGATTTAGGAGAGTTGTGTGATTATCACTGATTAATTGTATTAAATGCTGTATCTCTTCAGGATATTTGGCTTATTATTTTGGCTAGGCCATCTCTTCCTGTTTCCTGGTATGGCTTGTAATTTTTTGATGTATAGGTGTCTGAATATGTTGGTGTATTTACTCTGATGGCTAATTTCACTCTCTTGCCTATTTTTTCCCCCACAGATCTTCTTTGATATTTTGTTCAAATTATCCTCATTCTTTAAAATTGCTCAGCTTAAGTGTTCAAAACTTGGACAATGACTCACTCGTGGGGTGCAGATTTTCCATGGTTTGTATACAAATATTGTGAAGGTTTTGTCCAGCAGTTTCCTAACTGGCCATCAGATGGCACTAGTAAGCATACCTTTCCATGGAGGTGTTTCAGTCTCATCTTTCCTGTGTTCCTGTGTTGAGTCTCCAGATGGGAGACTCAAAGCAGCCTCTGCTGGCTAAATTTACTGAAGAAAAGCACCCCAACCTTCCCTCCATTTTCCCTTGAAAAAGCTGACAGGGAGGAAGATGTGTGTTTCACTCTCAGTTGGCTACAGTGAGCCCAGAGTTTTATTCCAGTTTGATATCTTGGGGATGGAGGAGGAGAGAACTTCCTGCCCACCACAGGGGCTTGGTAACTCATGTTTGTCTTTTCAGGATTCTTCATCTCTCTGTCCGTCACCCTCCTGGGAGTTGTGTAAAACTGTCCTTTTTTGCTGACCCCCATAGCAGTTCCCTCATATAGCTGTTGGCTCTTTCTTCATTGTTTTGGTGAAAGCATTCATCTCTGCCTGTTAGTCCATCACCATCTTCCCACAATCTCCAAGCACTAGTATTTTTAAAGAAACCTCTTCTGAGGAAAATATGCTCAGTTAAGCTCCTTAATTTTGGGTCTATTGTGCTTGATACCTTAAGTATCTTGTGTGGAATGTGTTTTGCAAAGAATCTCTTTGTCCTACCTTTTATCTATGCCTGAAGATATCATTGATGGTCATGCGGAAAACAAAATCACTGAATAACAATTAGAGGACTGTATAATGTTGTGTAGCTATTCTTTGCCTACTCCAGAATTTATTCCATTGTTCAGCCATAAAAAAGAATAATGAGCTTCTCTGTCTATGAACTCAAACTGGTATAAAATTTTTAATTTTCCTAATTCATGTTTTACTCATATATATCCCTCATAACCCTGACTTCCCTAGGATATTCCTTCTCAATATATGACTTGAAAAAAAAAAAGCTATAGTCCAGAATACAATGTATGATTTTTCCATTTTATGTCTTTGTTCATGTCCATATATGGTTTATGTAATAGATATCACTGTATAATACCATTTTGTATTCTTATTTTACTGAAAATTATTGTAAGCATTCTACCCATATTAAAATTTCCATATTTAATCATTAATGTTTTTAATTTAAAATTTTATTTTTATATCAATGTTACAAGTTAGTTAACATGAGATAAAATAGCAGTAAATCTACTTTGGCCCATGGATACACTCCCTCCTTATGTTTGCTCATTCCTCAATCTTGAGAATTTATAGATGAAGTCCATTCTGACTGCTTCAGGTTAAGAGGGGAAATAAATATTATGGGTCAGTTGGAAGGAATTGTTTTGCTTGCAGTTGTATATTCTCCTTGTTCTTTGGGATGGGACTGGTCTATCATCATTGTTCAGGATAATCCTGAAGAACTGGATAGTAGGAGTTGGTCTGCTGGGTTTCAGAGCTAAATCAGCATATGAACAATCTGAAGAATTTATGCCTCTGAGATATATATCTAACAGGTAAATAGAAAATTATAGGTTCAAATAGAAGGAGAAGAATCATGAGCAGGAGAAGTATAAATGCATCTAACTATGTTATATTGGGGAAATAGGTTGCCATATTTTTCCAGATAGGGCCTACTGAGGAGGTGTTGATTTCATGAGGCCATGTAACTTGCTCATTGTGTCCAGATGTCCCTATAGCCCTCAGTAGCACTTTTATTGAGGCTTTGTTTACTGAGGCAGTTTATGAAACTTCCCTGAGACCTGCATAAGCATAATTTCCATAGCAACTTTCTGACTCATGTTGAAATCTCTTAGGCATCTAAACTCCATTTTATTTAAGATTTCCCCCTTTGGGTCAAGACCTTTCTCCACAGGCTTTGCTGATTAATTCATGGTAATAATCTTTCATTGCCATGGAGGTTCAGCCTCATGAGTCATGTCTCACATTTGGGGAAAGATAGTGTGTTTATTTGCAGAGTTTGGCTTACAAAGAGGCAATATTTGTAGCAAGGTTTTCAAGAGGTAATTCTTAGGTATTAATTATAATTAGACATAGTTTCATCACCACAGGAACAAGGGTCACAAATACAAGCAACCAGATCAAAGGTTTGCCCCATTCATTTGTTTTCTTTTAGTTGGTTTGGCTAATATATTCCAAAGCTTTTTGCGATCTTATTTAATAAAGCATCAGGGCTTCCCCAGGAGGGGAGCTTAATACTTTGTTACCTACTGTGTAGGCCTCTAATTATCCAGAAAACACACATATGGCCACAAGGATATATTTATATCCCATAGAAGTGTGCAGCTATATAACATTCATGATGTTCAACAAGCCCTGTTTGTAGAAACTCCTGATCATGTCCCACCCTACCTTCTGTGGCAGTTTGATATTATTTATGAATTCCAAAAAGAGATATTGATTATGTTTGTAAACTGGTCTCTTCCTCTGGGTGTGATAACCCTTTGATTGTATTAGATTCAGCTGAGATGTCTGATTAAATTATGTTAAGATTAGGGCTGTGATTCAACCACATTATTAGAGTGTGACTCAGCTTTCAGTCCCAGCCACCTTGGTGGGCTGATAAAACAGACTCTCCCATGGAGTAAATACACAAAGAAGAAGAACACAGAGGAAGAGAAACAGCTCATTAGACTTGGTAGGGGCCCTGGGAAGAGAGATGAACCTGATAGCCTTTAGCTGACTTTGTGAAGAGAACAGAGCAGCTGAGCCAGAATGAAATGAGCCTCAGAGGAAGAGAGACAAGCCCTATGACTGCCTAGAGCCAAGATGTGAAGAAGCTGGGACCATGAAATCTTAAGAGGAAGAAGGAAGGCTGAATGAACCCTGACAGATATCACCTGCCATCTTGTTTCAACATATGGCAAATGACATTGAGTGAGAAAGTACCCCTTATGGTACCTTGAGTTGGACTTTTTAGGACCTTGTGACTGTAAGCTTCTATACCAAATAAATATCCTTTATAAAAGCCAACAGAGTTCTGGAACTTTGTATCAGCACCCCATTGGCTGACTGATATACCTTCTTACAAGGGTTATGCTAATTGATATGTACAACATGATTTTTATACTTGCCATCCTGCTTGTGTAAACTTCTTCTTCTTCTTTCTTTTTTTTCCTGAAGATGAAACTTTGACCTGCAGCAGGTTGCATGTACTTCAGAGAAGCCTCTGAGTAAAACAGTATAACTGACAAGGAAATTTGGTTGTTTCTGAGGCATATAACATTTTTTCTAAGAATAAAAAATGTAATGTTCCCATAACCCCACCACCTATTTTTAACACTTAACATTGGTGCGGTATCTTTGTTAAAATTGATGCAAGAATGTTAAAATATTACTGTTAATTAGAGTCCATATTTTGCTTTTGGTGCATTTCCCCCTATATCACATCACTATCAGCACCCTATTCTAGTGATTTATTCTTTGTTATAGATCTTGAAAGAACATTACTATATTTGTATTATTAACCACAATCCTAAGCCACCATAGGGTTCACTGTGTTATAAAATCCCATGTTTTACCTTCTAGCTTTCCTTCAAGCATCACATATAACTCAAATTCCCCTTTCAACCATGTACACACACATATTTCAGCACTAAGTACACTCACACTATTGTGCTATCATTACCTCTGTCCATTCCCAAGTCATGATAATCAACCTAATTATAAATTTTGTGTAGATTAAGCATCAACTCAGCATTCTGTACTGCCATTCTATCTCCTGGTAACCTATCTTAATTATACCTCTGTGGATTTGCTTATAATAATTAGTTCTTATCAGTGAGATTATACAATTTTTGTCATTTTGTGTCTGCTTTATTTCATTCAACATAAGGTCCTTGAGGTTCATCCATGTTGTTGCTGTGTCAATACTTCATTCTGTCTTACAGCTAAATAATAGTCCGTCATATGTATATACCACATTTTGCTTATCCATTCATCTGCTGATGGACACTTGGGTTACTTCCATCTTTGGTCATTTGTGAATAATGCTTATATGAAAATTGGTTTGCATATATATATTTTTTCCTGTCCCTTCTTTCAGTTCTTCTGAGTCTATGCTTAATAGCTGAATTGCCAGATGATATGGCAATTCTATACTTAGCTTCCTGAGGAACTGGCAAACTGTCCTCCACAGTGTCTTCACCATTCTACATTTCAATCTGCAGTGAATGAGTGTTCCTATTACTCCAGATTCTCTCTAATACTTGTATTTTGCTATTTTTTTTAAATAGTGGCCAGCCTAGTAGGGATGAAATCATATCTCATTGTAGTTTTGGTTTGCATTTCCCTAACAGCTAGTGATGATGGGCAATTTTCATGTGCTCTTTAGCCATTTGTATTTCCCTCTTTGGAAAAATGTCTGTTAAAGTTTTTTCCACATTTTAAAATTAGGTTGTTTGCATTTTTATTGTTGAGTTGTAGGATTTCTTTATATATGCTGTATATTAGACCCTTATTGAATGAGTTTAACAAATATTTTCTCCCATTAAGTAAGCTTCTTTATCATTTTCTTGACAAACTCTTGAGAAGCACAAGTGTTTTTAATTTTGAGGAGGTCCCTTTTGTCTCATTTTTCTTTCATTGCTCATGCATTAGGTGTAAATTTTATGAAACCACTGCCTACCAGAAAATTTTGAATATGTTTCATTACATATTTTTCTAGGGGTTTTATGGCCCTGGCTCATCTTTTTAGGTCTTTGATCCATCTTGAGTTGATTTTGTATAGGGTTTAAGGTAGGGATACTCTTTCTTTCTTTTGGATTTGGATTTCAAGTTTTCCCAGCACCATTTTTTGAAGAGAATAATCTCTCCTAGTTGAGTGAACATGGCAGCCTTGACAAATATCAGTTGGCCACAGAGGTGCAGGTCTGTTGCTGAACTCTCAGTTTGGTTCCATTGGTCAATAAGTCTATCCTTGTTCCAATACCATTCAGTTTTTGCCACTGTAGCTTTCTGACATGCTTAATAGTCAGGTACTGTGAGTCTTGAAATTTTGTTCATCTTTTCCAATAAGTTTTTGCTGTTCAGAGCTCCTTACCCTACCAAATATACTTGAATATTGGTTTTTCCATTTCTGCAAAAAAAAACCTGTTTGAAATTTTATTGGGATTGTGTTGAATCTGTAAATTAATTTGGGCAGAATTCACATCTTAACAATATTTAAACTTCAAATCCATGAACACAGAATATCTTTTCATTTATTTAGTCCATTTTTTATTTCTTTTAGCAATTTTGTGTAGTTTTCTGAGTACAAGTCCTTTATATCTTCATTAAATTTATCCCCATATATTTGATTTTTTAGTTACTATTGTGAATGGATTTTTAAAAAAATTTTCTCCTTATAATGCTCAATAATAGTGTATAGAAACACTACTGATTTTTGCATGTTGTTCTTATATTCCACAAATTTGATTAACTAATTTATTATCTCTAGTGGCTTTGTTGTAGACTTTTCAGGACTTTCTATATATACAATCCTGTCATCTATAAATAGTGAAAGTTTTCTTCTTCCTTTCCAATTTGGTTGCCTTTTAATTCTTTTTATTGCCTAACTGCTCTAATAAGAATGTCTAATGCAATGTTAAATAAGAGTGGTGGCAGTGGGCATCCTTATTGTATTAGTCAGCCAAAGGGGTGCTGATACAAAGTACCTGAACTCTGTTGGCTTTTATAAAGCTATTTATTTGGGGTAGAAGCTTACAGTCACAAGGCCCTATGGAGTCCCACTCATGGCACCATAAGTGGTGCTTAATCACAAAAAGTCATTTGCCACATGGTGAAGCAAGATGGTGGATGATGTCTGTGAAATTCATCCTCCTTCCTCTTAAGGCTCCGTGGTCCCAGTTTCTTCCTATCTAAGCTCAAGGCAGGTAAAATGCTTGTCTCTCTTCCTCTGAGGCTCAATTCTTTCTGAGCTCAGCAACTCTGTTCTCTTCACAAGTTCTGCTGTAAACTGTCAGGCTCATGTCTCTTCCCAGGGCCTCTGCCATGTCAATGGAGCTGTCTCCCTTGCTTTGTTCTTCTTCTCTGTCTTCTGTGTTCTTGATTGAGCATCTTTTGATATAGCCGACCAAGGGGGCAGGGGCTCAACCTTGTATGCCTAATGACATGGTTGAATCAAAGATTTAAACTTGATTTAATAAAGTAAAAGTAAAACCTCTGAATTTAATAAAATCAAAGGGGTATCAAACCCAGAGGAACAGACCAGTTTACAAACATAATCAATATCTGCTTTGGGAATTCATAAATAATATCAAACTGCCACACTTGTCTTGTTCCAGATCTTACAGTTAAATTTTCAGTCTTTCACCATGGTGTATGATGTTAGCTGTGGGTTTTTCATTTATGCCTATTACCATGTTGAGGAAGTTTCCTTCTATTCCTTTCTTTCAAAGAGTTTTTTTTTAATCAATAAAGGATCCTGGGTTTTGTCAAAAGTCATTTCTGGGTCAATAGAGAATATCATGTAATTTTTCTCCTTCAATTTGCTAATGTGGTGTACTAGTAATTGATTTTGTGTTGAACCACCCTTTTATACCTGGGATAAAGCCAACTTGATCACAGTGTATAATTATTTTAATGTTTTGTTGGATTAAATTTGCAAGTATTTTGTTGAGGCTGTCTGCTTCTAACTTCATTAGAGAAATTGGTTTATAATTTTATTTTCTTATAGTATCTTTATCTGTTTGTTGTTAGGGTGATGGTTTCATAGAATGAGTTATGTAATGTCCCCTCCTCTTCACTATTTTGGAAGACTTAGAAAAAGGTTGATGATAGTTCCTTTTGGAATGGCTACTAGAATTCATCTATGAAACTATCTGGTCCTTGTCATTTTGTTGTTGGGATATATTTAATGGCTGATTAAATCTCTTCACATTTTATTTGTCTGTTGAGGTCTTTTATTTTTTCTTTAGTCAGTCTAGGTTGTTTATGTGTTTCTAGGAATTTATCCATTTCATCTAAGTTGTCTAATTTGTTCATGTATAGTGAACAAAATTAGTATCCTCTATGATACTTTTTACTTCTCTTGGGTCAGTGGTGATTGCCCCTCTCTTGTTTCTGATTTTATGTATTTTCATCTTATGTCTATATTTTGTTACACTTGCTAAGGGTTTATCATTTTTGTTAATCTTCTCAAAAA
>JAQZBX010028538.1:12948-27869 GCA_029593785.1 Cabassous unicinctus | reverse complement strand
GGGACTCCAAGGGGACATCTCGCTGCCACCCCAGGGAGCAATCCCAGTGTTGAGCTGCGACTGCCCCTTTAAGAGCCGTGCCCAGCTCCCGCTGCCAGGCTGGCTGCTAATGGGCCAGAACAGGCAGGCTTGCCCTGCAATGTGTGCGCTGAGCAGTTACAGCCTGCGATGAACGGACATACGGCTCCTCCCTCACCTCCCTGGTGAGCTTGGGGAAACAGGCAGAGCCATAGTACATTAATGCGCAAGAACAACAACGGACCTTAGGTTAAAAGGTACCTTCCTATCCATAGGAATAATTGCCCCATTTCTCAGATGAACAAACTGAGGCCTCAGAGAGGCAAAGTGACTTCTCTAAAGTCATCTGGTAAGTGGGGCCGCCGGGATTCTGATTTGTCAGGTGGACTAAGGGACGGAGGACTGGTGTTTGAACAGGGTTCCACTCCACACGAAGCTTTAGAACTGGGAGACCAGTGAGCCCAGGTCACCCGCTTGGCTGTGTCCTCAGGCAAGCCTTACTCCCATTCTGGGCTCCACTTTCCCATCTGTTAAATGGAGGGGTGGGGAGGAGGGTGGACTGGCTATCCCAGCTGGCTGGAACATTCTTTGAATCTTCCACCCACAGAAATCTCCCCAGGAGCTCAAGGCACAACCCCCTTCCTCCATAAATAACACGAAAGAACCTCTACCAACTTCTGCTAAATCCAAAGAAGGAATACTCAAGGGACAGGATGGGATTGGGCATGGGTCAAACAGCCCTAAACTCCAACTAGGCTTTGCCAAGTTTGCAAATCACAGGCCAAGGCCCAGCACTATGGGCGCTCCACCACCTTTGAGATACAGGCACACTCCTCAGCTGGGCATTCGAGGCCCCTGGGTCCATCCCCATCACCTACCTACTTGAGGGCCACCCTTGCACTTGACAGAACCACTGGCCAGCCTCCCGACTCCTGGGCTCTCCTCTGCACTTTTGCACAACTCTTCCCTCTGCCTTCAATGCCCTTCTCCATCTAACTCCTACCTATTCTCTCAGACTCAGCCCCACATCACCTCCTCCAAGAAGCCTCCCAGAACCTCCCAGGCTGGGTAGCTGCGCTTCCCCTGCGCTTCCAGGGGACTCTGGGCTCCTTAATCGGTTTCCCAGATAGTTTTAACCACTGGGTTGTAAGGTTCCTGAGCTGAGCTCAGAGCTCAGCTCTTTAGCCGAGGTCGTCTGAGCCATAACCATCCCTGTTTCCCAAGGGTCTGACGGAGCATTTGTAAATGGAAGAGTGACAAGAAGGAAGGAAGATGGGAAGGCTTGCAACCATCTTCTCCAAAATGCACCCTCACTGGAGCTGAGAAGTGTTGACCCTCAGCTGGTGGGGACTTTGGAGACCCCCTGCTCCAACCTCCTCATTCTACACACAGGGAAGCCAAGGTCGGAGAAGGGAACTTGCTTGTCCAAGGTCACAGGGATCAGAGGCAGCCCGGATGGGTCCCAGGACTCCTGTCTCCCAGCCCATGCTCTTTGCACCATGCAGTTTCCACGCAGCCCCTCTCAGCCCCCTTGACAAGTGGAGTTTAATTATTTACGATGGCGCTTTATAGCTGCGGGTGAACCCACTGGAACATATTTTGTAAAAGTAATGAAGGCTCAGTAATGCGAGACCTCACTACAGCTCCCGTCACTAAATCTTGGCCCAGGAGGCGGCCAGACTGCGTAGGCATTTTTTTTTCCCCTTCTCTCTTTCGGAGAGAATTTCAGGGCTTCCAGATTAGGGGTGGTTGCAGCACAAGGCGTATCCAAGACATTTATTCTCATTTAGGGGCAAGAAGCAGGCTTCATGGATCCAGAGTTTGAGTCCTCAAGTGGGGAACAGAATGGCATGTCAGCGACAGGCCCCCCACAAACAACCCCCTCAGCGGTGTCACACAGGGAGGGTGGGGCAGATATGGTGACAGGGGATGTAAAGAGAGATGGCAGTCCTGGGAGTTAGCAACACGAGTCTCTGCTCTCTCTCTCTGGACCTCAGTTTCCCCATCTGTAAATTAAGGAGGTGGAAAAGACCTTATCTCTTCTAATATGCTTCTGTGACGTCCCAATTTTTTTCCTAACAACAATAATAATGAGATAGCTTTATTCTAAAGGAGGCGCCATGCTGTGGGCTTCCCTTAGGCTACCTTGGAATCCTCCCAACCACCCCAGAGGTGGACATCCAGTTCTGGCAAAAAAGCCAGGACTCAAACCCAGGTCTTTTGGCTCTGGAGAGCATTCTACCCTCCCAATAATGGCAAGCTGTGTTTCATCCTCCCCATTTATAAATGAGAAAACCGAGGTTCACTGTGAACCCAGGTTTTGAACCTGGGTCTCCCATCTAACAATGCAGCCTCAAGTCTCTCCACTTGATTTTTCTGTTGCCCCAGGATGCTAAGTTCCCTGGATGCTAGAAGCTACAGCTGAGTTGAGAGATATAAAGTTCAGCCTTGCCCCAAATCTCTGCAGAATAGAGAAAAGGTCCAGATGCCCAACTCCTGGCATGTGACAGTCGGAGGCAGAGAATTACAGACTGGGCTGGGCAGGTGATGGTGTTTTGAGCCAGACTGAAGAGAAGGGAGAGATGGGCCAGCAGAAGGATGGAAGGCGGGATGGGCGAGGTGCATGGGCAGGGAGGGCGGGACACGGGGATGTAGGTGTGCCTGGAGCAGAGGGTGATTGACAGGGCCTTAAACTATGGGATCTCCAGTAGGAGAACCAGGGGGTGAGGTCGCAGGCCTAGAGTGAGCTCTCAAGAACTGGAGCTGCGGCTCCTTCACCCATCATAGCTCCGAAGCCTAAGACACGGGCACTAGAAAAATGGAGGTGAGGCTTGTGGAATGAGATGGCCTGGACTGCCCCTGGTTCTGCTCCTAGTAAGTGAGTGGCCTTGAGTGCATCCCGTCACCTCCCTGGGCTTCCTTTCCTCATCTGTTTAATCAGAACCATCTCCCATGACAGAAGGTGCTACCAGACAGCCAACTAGGTATATATAACTGAAGATGAGAGGCTTTCAAACCATCTGGAAAGTCAGTTCAATAACTGAACTTACAAGACCATGCCAATATTTATCTCAATGACAGAAAATTCTACAAACAGCTAACCTAAGCATGTCCTGCTGGATGTGGGAGCCACACCATTTTGCTTGGACCTCAGGAGAGAAGGGAGAGCTGGCTACCCATTCTATGTGGATATTACAGGCATGCTCTCGGGGAAGGACGAGTCAGTCATTCACTCATTCAACAAGTATTTTTGGGGTGTCTACTATCTGCTGGCACTGTTCTGGGCCCTGGGGATACAACAGTGAACAAAACAAAGAGGAAAGAGAGGGGGTTTAGCGGCTATTACTTTGTAATGTGTGGGGGTGGCAGGGTGGGGTGGTCAGTGAAGTCCTCTCTCGAAAGATGAACCAAAGAAGTCTCTAGCAGAGACATGAAGAAGCAAGAGAACGAACCAGCGGATGCCGGTGCAAAGGGAAAGCAAGGGCAAGGGCCCTGCGGCAGCACACCTGGCAAGATCGCGGAAGAGCAGGGAGGCCAGGGGGGCTGGAGGGCGGTGAAAGGGTAGAGAGGAGGAGAGGAGATTAGATCCTAGCGGAGGCCAGACCGAATGGGACCTTGGAGGACAGTGGGACTTTGGCTTTTACACCAAGTGGGATATGAGTCATTGGAGGCTTTTGAACAGAGGCAAAAGCCTGGGACAGGCGCATTGTGGCATGTGCATTGACAGCAGCCTGCGAGGGGGAACTGGAAGCTGGGTGAACAGGAACCCAGGTGAGAGATGATGGCCCAAGGTGGTGGCTGTGGAGCAGGTGAGCAGTGGCTGCTTCTGGAGGTACTTTGGGGTCAAAGACAATGGGCAGATTAGTTATTGCTATTCTGGTTTATCCAAGGTCAATCTGACTTTCAAGGTCAATCTGACTTTCCAGGTCTTGACTGCCAAGGCCAACAGTTTGTTAAGAGGAGTCCCTGGCTGACGCTGGCTCTCTTTTGACTCTAATCCCCCAGCAGCTAGGACAGCAGAGGCTTTTCACATCTTAACTGTTAACCACCTCGGGGCAGGCGCGAGCCAGCTTGGAGGAGCTGGGAGGAGAGGCCAGCTCTGCTGAGCCTGGTCTAAGTGTGATGAGCAACTCTCAGGGTTGTCAGGCCTTCCTGAGGGAGGTCAGCCACTCACCAGCCTCTGCCCAGGGCCGATAACCCCAGAATGACAGCTGTGCTGTTAACGCCAACGTCCCCCCATTCGACCAGCTAAAATGATGATTAATAATACTGCCTGAAATAACACAACAGTATAAGAGCAAACACCACTTAATGCACATTTACTAAGTGCCAGGCACTGTGCTAAGCATTTTGCTTACAGTACCTCATATAATCCTCTGTACACTGTGTGCCAGGTACTACGATCTCATTTTACAGATGAGGAGTTGGAAGCTCAGAGATACTAAGAAACCAGCCTAAGGTCAGACAGCTGGTGACAGAGGTGGGATTCACACTCGGGCCTCTGGAAGAGCTCCTCCAGCCCTGGGCTCTTCCTTGCTGACCTGCTCTCATTTGCTGGCGTCCCTCCAGGGCTCACCTCCGACCATCACCTTCAGCCCTTGGCCCCACTGACCTGCCCTCCTCTCCCAAGGCAGGGCCCCCTCCCTCCATTCACATGCCCCACGCCAACTCCCTACATCAAAGGCTCCAGAATTTCCTAACTGGAGGGGGCCACGCTAACTCCACGTAAAGGGCCAGGCCATGGGAAGCAAGCATGATATTTAAGGAGATGAAAACCAGGTTGGCTGGTTATTGCACAGAGAACAAACTAACAGCTGAGCAAGGCCCTCGGGGAACACCGGTAAGGAATGTACAGTGACTAAAATGTTATAGAAAATGACACCACCCACGACCATTGGGGCTTTTCCCGCAACCTTGGATCGCCTCCTTCTGATGAGTCGGGGCCGTGCTAAGTGCACACCCTGCCACTGAGAACACTTCAAGGGGTGATGGCTCGTCAGGACCATTTTACAGATAAGGAAACTGAGTCCCAGAAAGGCTGAGTAACCTGCCAGGGGTTGCACAGCTGGTGGGGCCGAAGCAGGGTTTGCACAGTCCCACTGTCTCTGCCGCACACTCTTCCAAAGACTGTTAGGCTGGCTGTGAGAGGGAACGTAGCTTCCGGAATCACGTTCTCTCCGGTAGGTTAAACATCACACCTGCAATTTCGCTCTATTTACTTTCCACAAACCCATTCTTTTCTTCATAAATCACACAGCGTCCTGCCCTTGTCAGAATCATCAAAGGCCCAATCAACCCTGAAAACTGCAGCCCCTTCTCTGCCAACTTCCCCCAGACCCACAGCTTTTCAGGTTGGGAATATTACAAAGCTGGTGGCAAACCAGCCCAGCTAGCAAGCGTTTATTCTATAGCGACCCAGGGGAGGGGGTGGGAGAAAAACCCTACAAGTATAAGAAAACCACCCACGGCAGCTAAATTCTGCCTGCCAAGCCTTTATTAGTGGTGATGAAAAGCAGCAAAGAACAGCACAGGGCTTTCAACTCCCAGGTGGGGGCTGCAGTCCCAGGAATTAGTCATGTTTTGACTGGTAGAGTTATGGAATTTATAATGGAGGCCCTGGAGAAATTAAACACGGATTACAGCCAGCCCCCTCCCCCAGCCGATGGCTCTGGCGAGAGCAGTGCTGCAGGGCTCCCTCACGCCCTCCAGGAGCCTGATCTGCCGCAGGAGGCTGGCCAGGAGCGGGGGCGGAGGGCGTGACGTCACAAGTGCATGGTGACAGAGAAGGGGGCTCTGGCCTGCTCCCCGCCTCCCGGGGGTCCTGTCTACCCCTCGTCGATTCCTGGAGAGCGGCACCCCATCCTTCCGCTGTGTCTCCAGCAGCCCCAAGCACCCAGCCAGGAGTCTGAGTCTTCAATTCCTTCACTGTCGTTCTTGCCGGGTTAAGCACCCTTCTCTTCCTGGAGGGAGAAATGGTCCAGGGGGAACCACAGAACTGGGGTCAGGAGAAACAGCAGGACCTCAGGTAAGTCCAGCTAACTCTGACTTAATAAGGAGGGCTGGCCCCACCTCTCATACTCTGATTTAGGGCCTCTTTTCAACTCCGAAGGTCCCTGAGAGGGACTGTAAATCAAGATGCTAACACCTTCACACACATGTGAAAAAAGCAGGTCTTAAATCTCAATTCAAGTATACTCTCAACTTTGTAACAAAAAAGGAAATTTAAGTACAGAAAATATACATCTACAATAAAATTTTAATAATGGTAAAAAAAAAGATGCTAACACCTTAGTGGAAAAGTTCATCAAAGGACGGGACGGAAAGGAACCTTTGCTAGAAACATGCATGAGCTTTTGCTGGCTCTGTGGCACCTGTGCACGGCTGTTCTGCCATCGTTCGTCCAGACAAGTGACTCCAGGGGAGTAGTGCTTAATGAATATTCATTGAATGGATAAATGACTTTAATCCCCATAGCAGCCCTGAGAGGTAAGTACTCTGATCCCCACTTTAGAGATGAGGCAACAGAACCAGAGAGGGGTCGTTCTTTACCAGAGATTCAAGCCTGAGTCTGTCTTACTCCATCACTGGAGCCCTCTCCTCTCACCCATGGTTCCTGCTTTCACAGCAGGGATTGACTTCTTGGAACAGGAGAGCATGAGTGAGCCAGGGAAGGAAGGGAGCACTCCTGGGAGCTGTCCAGGACTGCCAGTGCTGAAAGAAGAGCAAATAGAGCCAAGTACAGATTGTGAACCGGCGCAGGGCACGTCGTGGCCCCCACGTGAATCCATCTCACTCTCCCACCTTGGAGACGACTCTCTCCAAGTCCTGCACTCTAGGCTGCCTCTCCTGCCCCCACTCAGGCCCAACACTGCCTAAAATTGACAACTCCTGGCAGCCCTTGTCAGACAATGAGAAGGAAGGTCTGTTGGCCCATCAAACCCACCGTGACCACAAGACCCTGGACAATGCAGGGTGTTTAGCCTCGAGTCTAAGGGACTGCCTGTTTTCACGATTTACATCACTGGTCTGCTCCTTCTCTGGGTCATCCTCCAAGCTGCACTCAGAGCTCTCATTCTTCAAGTGATGTCACGGCCCTGCTTATAATTCTGTCAGGCCTCCGCATCACCCTCAAGATAAAGTCCTTGGTCCTGGGTCTGGCACTAGACGTCCTTTAAGATCCGGCCCTGCCAACCTCTCCACCTTCAAATCTCCCCACTCCCTCCCTACCCTCACAACCATTTTCCCCCAGCCATTCTAAATGCTCCATCTATTTAACCCACCCCATCTCAGATTGTCAAAGGCAGCTATGGGGGTGGGGGTGGAAACAAGCATTCCAAACAAAAGGAGCAGTGCCCACAAAGTCCTGCTCATCTGGCAGAGTCACCTCCTACATTTCCTACAGAAAACCGCTATCTCCCTCTGCCTGTAGCCAATCACTCCCTGCTCTGATACCTCTGTATACAAGCTGTGGTTCTATCCCAACACTCAGACAAGGAAAGATATTAAAATACCCTGTGATGCCTCCCCCTTCAGAAAGTAAGCCAGCACTTTATTACATTTTATTAATTTTGTATCATGAGCACCTACCTGCAAGCAAGTAAGTAAAAATAAACAGAAGAGCCAGGTTTTTGCCTAAGGAATTGGTCAATAGAAGCTGGTGTGTACAGAAATAACGGCTAGGAAACCTTTATGTGTCTGGCACTTGCTAAGTGCTTTATATATGGTAATGCATCAAAATCATATGGTAATCATCAAAACCACCCTGCTGTAAGCATCACTGTTATCCCCATTTTACAAATGGGAAAACTGAGGCACAGGGAGGTTAAGTAACTTTCTCCCAAGGGAACAGAGTCAGAAAGCAGAGCAGGGACCCTTATCCAGACAGCCTCACTTCAAAGTCCACACCCTACTCCATTCCACCATTGGCCTCTCTAGAGAGGCAATAAAAGCTTCTTGTAGAGTCAGAAGGGTGCTCAGAGTTAACATCGAGTCCAGGCTCAGCTTCTGCCAGGATGGTCTCCGGGAACTCAGGATCCAAATCTCACCCAACCAAAATACAAGGGTGCCAATCCCCAGCCTTGGCAGCAGAAAGAGAAACTGGCAGGACCGCGCCCTCTCCACTGGGGATGGCCCGCCTGGGGTCCCTTTCCTTTGTCCCCACTGCCAGCCCCACCCAGCCCCTGCCACCCTCAGCTGCCAAGACCCTGCCTCCCACCCCCCTGCACCTGGCTGCCCCTGGCAGCAGCCCCAGACCCCTTGTGGAGGATAAGCCTCCCCCAGCTCTGAGCAGCTGCCAGCCACGCCAGAGCCGGCAGGCATCTTCTGGGCACCACTCGCCGCCCCGCCAGGCCTGGTGTGCCAGCAGTTCTGCGTTAGGTTGATGGCCCTGCACAGCCCCATGGAGCTGCTATTTTTAATTTAATTGGAGAGTTGGAGGAGAGAGATGGTACCCAGCGAGAGAGTTTTAAAAGCTTTTGGGGTGGGGGAGGGGGGAGAGAAAGCAAAGTAAAAGTTCGTAATTATACACCAGGCAGCCAGATTTGATGCTTGAACAGAAAGGTTAAATGTTACATTCGGAATAAAATGAGGAAAAGAGTTCTGATGACAGTTGCCCAGAGCTAAATAAGGAAAGAAAATACCCCTTGCCCATCTCTTCTCCCTCATGCTCCTTTTCTGAGTTTCCCCCTTCTGCCTTTTAAGGCTCAGGTGTGCACAAATATACCAGTTTCTTGCACAAAGATTACTGCTCAATGTGTCAACATTTTGATTGCTACCCAAAAGCAGCTTTCATTCAAGCCTGAAAAAAATGACACTTCTGCATCTCTCAGACTGAGAAACCCAACAGGGCCCAGAAAGCTGGGAAGGTAGTTTGGCACTGTGGTTAGCTATCAAAGACAGACCTAGGTTCAAAACACTCCTCTGCCAAGGGGCAGGCACTGTGGTTCAGCTCACCCAGTACCTATGTGCCTCTCCTTTCTCTCAGCTACCTTTACACAATGGGACATAAGCAGAAGTCTGCTGGGTGAGGCTTTCCTAAAATAAAGGGTTAGACTCAGATGGCACATTCCCTTCATCCTTCTTTTTCCTGCAGGGAATATGGATGTGATGCCTGGAAGTGCAACA
This sequence comes from Cabassous unicinctus, assembly GCA_029593785.1. Lineage (NCBI taxonomy): Eukaryota > Metazoa > Chordata > Mammalia > Cingulata > Chlamyphoridae > Cabassous > Cabassous unicinctus. The sequence continues at coordinate 18,728 of JAQZBX010028538.1, read as the reverse complement.
GCCATTTTATGACCATGAGGCAACATGCCTACACTAAAGGTGGAAAAATGGAAAAATAAAAAGAGTCCTTGATGATGTAGTTAAGCCACTGTTCCCCTAGGCTGCCTTCTTGTACCTGAGACAAATACCTATCTGTTTAAGCCACTTTTAGTCTAGTTTTCTAGGCATTCCTGTGACAATTCATTTTTAGCTTGGCTTCAGCGTGAACCTGAGCAAGTGCTTAACATCTCTAAGCTTCAGTTTTCTTATTTGTAAATTGGGAGAAATATCACTCATTTCACAGTGTGCATGCGAGGATGAAACGTGATTCCACTTGCAAAGCATGCACCACAATGCCAAGTAATTTGACAGCGGCCGCTGTTGTTATTGATATGCCCATTTAGAAGAGAGATATCAAATTATAACATTTTAAAATCATATCTCATATTTTAATGGCACTTTGTAATTTTCAAAATCACTTCTCAGCTCTCATCTTAGCTCATCCTCGACCCCAAACCTCTGAAAGGAGGAAGCATTGCTCCCTATTTTATACCTGATAGGCTCAAGAGATTAAGCACTTTGCTCAGGGTAGCTCACCTAATGAGAGGGCCGACCTGTAGCTCAAATCTGGTTCCAAATCCCCAGAGCCTGTGCTGGGCTGATTCTGAGCCATTCCACTAAATAGTCATTACTTTAGGTACCCAATTCTTGCCCCGGACCGCTCCTGGCCCAAGTTTGAAAATAAAGATGTGGGCGAGAGGATATGGTTCTTGTGTTCAAAGAGGAGGTGAGCTGGACTCTGGCCTCCAAATTCCCTCACCCGCTTCTGAAGCATCAGGATTCCTTGGACTTCAGGCTCTTAACACTAGGAAGCCACGAGCCCCTTTTGGAAGCTCAAGGGAGCAGCCATGTAACATAGTGATTGAGAGTCCAGACTGCGCTCAAGCACTTCTGCCACTTACCAGGAAAATAGCTGTTAAATAAATCATAAGTTGTGGTTCCTTTCTCATATTAGTCTGAGTAAGCAAACAGCTGCTATAACAAACTTTTCGCAATCTCTGGCTGAATGACAGATTCTTCCTCCTGTCCCAGTCTGGAGCAGGGTGAGATTGGGTGGGAGTGAAGAGGAGGCCCTGTTACACTCAGGCTTTCAGGCGCCTTCCTTCTAGCAGCTCTGCCATCCCTGGTGGCTTCCAGGTCCTTCTTTGGATCCCTTGCACCCTGCAGGCTGATTAGGGACATTTGCAGAGTCAGGCACATACTGAATTGGCCAGAACTCAGACATGTGGCACTACCTACTGGGAAGTACCATCGCACAGCGAACCAAGGAAGGAGAGGACATAGTTACCAACGGTCCCAAGTGGTCTCTGTGACAGTCTACCCCATCTAAAGTAGCCATCCCTTCCTCCACCCAGGTCTCATTTCCTTTTTACATTTGATTCATTTCACTCTTCATCTGAAATATATTTACTTACTTATTGCCTATGTCCCCACCATAGACACAATCTCCTTGAGAACAGAAACCTCATGTATCTTTTCTACCTCAAAGTCCTCAAGGCCTAGCACAGTGCCTGACACATAATGAGTAAATATTAAACTAACAGAAACTCAAACTTGAACAGAATATTGGGACATCTGGGGTGAATGGAGAGAAGGGGGCAGTGCAGGAGCAGGAGGCTCCAGTCCCTTATTCATTATGCTCCCAGAACCTGCCCTGGCCCCACCCTGGCTCTCTCCTGCTCACACTCCCTGAATCCATGAAGAAGGATGGCCTGCTAGATCTCCCCAGGAGGGCCCCACCCCAGCCCCATCCATCACAGGAGCCAGCACTGGTTCCAAGCAAGTTTATTTTCATATATAAACCAGGACCCTGGCCATGGGTGGGAATGGTGCCCGAGGCTCACCTGCAGCAAGCTCTCCTTGGCCAGAAAGAGCCTGTAGGGCTAGACATTTCAGCTCTCCCCATCCCCTAGTCAAAAATAATTGGGGATCCTAGCAAAGGGTCCCATTCTCTCCCACCCCAGTTAAAACCTACTCAACAAGAAGAATGGGACAACCCAAGGGAGATGCCAATGGAACATAAGTGGCAATTGGGCTTGGAGATGGCAGGTGGCCACTTGCCCCCAATGACAGATCACACCTGGAAGAGCTATCCCCTGTAGGGTTTCTAGGAGTGACACCCTGCCCTACCACAGTTTGGGCACCACTCTTGAAACAAGTGAAAACTCCAGAACCTAAAAACATCCCTCATGACTTCAGAATTCCAAAGCCAACTAATCCCATCCCATCCCCACTCCACCCCTGCCCAGACGCTTTCCCTGAAATCGATACACCTCTACGCATCCGATGGGACCCCACTCCCAGGAGTCAGCCAACAGGTCACACCCTCATACTCTCATCATACTCCTCTCTGGTCACCCACTCAGACCTGTAGGTAGAAAGATGAGCCACAACAGACGCTCCTAGCCAGACGCTAAAGTTTCTATTCGAACCGACCCATATTGTGGCCTTGGTGGAGGAACAGTGATCCGCGGTCAACTCCTTGTACAAGCGCTTGGTGAAGCCAGGATAGAGGGTGTTGCCCCCACAGGCCATCACATGCGAGGTCAGAATCGGGTGCATGGAGGTTTCGCAAGTCTCAATGGAGTCCATGACGGCCTGGGAGATGCTGGGCCCTTGCAGGTCAAACACCTGGGGACTGAAGAACATCTCGGGGGCCAGCCGCTGCATGGGTGTCAGCTCCACCAGGGCACCGTCGGGGAGCTGGTAGGTGTTGCTCTCGTCGGAGCCGCTCGGCAGGCTCTGACGGAAGTCCAGTGCCTCCGCCAGGTTCTGCGGCACATAGCACTTGCTCATCTGAGTTGTGGCGACTGTCTCCAGCTGAAACAGGTTGTGTCTATCGCAGTCTTCCTTAAAGAGGCTCTTGAAGAGGTAGGAGGAGAGATCCTGGCCAGCAAATTCCAGCGTCTTACCACTAGAGTGCAAGGAGCGGCCCAGGTGGAAAGGCTGCACGCGGGTCAAGCCATAGCCAGAATCAACCACCACGCCGGTCAGGAGGCCAGAGGCATACAAGGACATCTCCAGCTGGTCAGCCAGGAGTACGGACGGGACATCCAGTAACTCAAACATTATCTGCAAGGAGGGAGAGTACACTCAGTGTATTTTCCCCAAACAAAGGGCTCGGACCAATTCTGTTTGCCCAAGAACCTACTGGATGGTCAGCTCTCCTAACTGAAGAAAGCACAGACCCATCCTCAGGGGGCTCACAGGCTGCCCCCAGGATTCTGGTCCAGGGAATAAGGGAGGGGCTCTAGAGAGTTAGAAACAGCCAGATTGGTCCCCAGGAGTTGTTTGATGATGGCCTTTCAGAAGATGGTTTTGGGGGAGTGGCGGGAAGGGCAGTCAGGCTGCAGAAATGGTGCTAAGAGTCCTGACTGTCTGAGCAGGAAGGTGGGGGGACATGCCTGGGCATCAGAGCTGCAGCCTGGACCTTCTCTTTAGAAGACAGAAGAAGAGATTTAAAAAGAAACAAGGGCTGTATTTCACTGCTGACTCCAAAAATGTGGGGATATAAAAAAAAATAAAGAAATGCACTCACTGCTTGTCAGATGAAGACTTTTGTTTTTTAAATTTAAAAATACTGCAAACTTCGAGGCCAAACTGGGGAGAAAAAAAAAAAAAACCCACAGAACTATACATTACAAAAGTGAACCCTAATGCAAATGATGGACTATAGTTAATAGCATAATTATAATAATATTGTTTCATAAATTATAACAAAACTATTGCACTAATGCAAAATATTAATAATAGGGAAAATTCTGTGTTGGAGAGCGTAGGGGGCAGGTATATGGGAACTCTATTTTAAAAAAAAACAAAACTGTATTTCTACTTTTTAGGGTTTGGCAAAGTCCCTGGGCTGATTTTCTCCCCTTTCCCAACACTCCCTGGGTCTGTACAGAAACCCCCACCCCAATTCCCCTTCTCAGGCTGCACCCCCAAGGATGCAACATTTCATCCTTCTCTGGGGTCTTTGGCCACTAACCTGCCTCTTCAAGGCCCTGCAGGCTCATCTTCTCCCCTCAGGGGGAGGGAGGTCCCCTCCATTCCTACTCTCATGATATCAGCCCCCACTATTCACTTCTCACTTAGAAGCCAACATTCCCTCTTAAAAATAAAAAATCAGATATCACTTCCTTACTTGAAACTCTCTAGGAGCTTCCCATTCATTTAGAACAGGGACCAGCAAACTTTTTCTGTAACGAACCAGATAGTTAGGATTGCCAGATTTAGCAAATAAAAATACAGACTACGACGCAGTATAGACTTCTGGTTGACCATGCCGTCTCCCGACAGAATCTTTTAAAAACTGGCAGAGCCATCTTCCTCAAAATTGCAGAAAACAGTTAAAGGGTTGCAGTCCCTGGGCATGTGCTGAACAAGAAAAAGCAGCTTGAAAACAATGGCAGAAGATGCTTGCGGTGCCCTAGCTAGTCCTTCCCCGACCCCTCCCAGCACAGAGTGGCATCAGCCTGCACCTTCACTGCTGGTCCCTGGCACGAGTCCAGAGGGAGCAGAACAACCTCTATGCGCATACTGGGGTGCCTGTACATCAGCTGTGTGTCAGGGAACGGTATCGTGTGACAGCCTGAAAGACTGAACCAGTACACTTGACTCAGGCTTGCCCTGAAGGCAGAAAGCAGCTTGCAGAGAGCAAAAGCAGTGTAAGAAATAGTTAAGTCAAAGAGGCCTGGGGCAAAGGACTACATACATTAAGTCATATAATAGAGCACCCAGGAAGTAGAAAATAGAAAGTCTATTTCAAAGGGAGTAGAGGAGGCCTTGGAGGAATTCCTAAAGCCCAAAGCAAGCACCAGTCCACTATAAGAAGCAGGCTCAGACAAGACAGAGAGAACCCTGCATTTCCCATTTGCCGCCGGCTCATGTTCTTGACAGGAGGCCTAAACTGTGGAGGAGACCAACAGCAGCCAAAGCAGAGCCAATTTGCAAAGACTGCAAAAGGGACTTTTTGCTTTGGTTTGTTTTTGTTATTTCTGGCACTTAAGGAAATCTCTGTTGTATCCATATCTAGATACAAACTTAAGGAACAGACAGCTTAGGGACTAAATCCCAGAGTTAACACTTTAAAATATTAAGATGTACAGTGTGTAAAAAAAGATTACAAGACAAACAAAGAAACAGGAAATCATGGCCTACCCAAAGGGACAAGATACAAATCCAGAAACCATCAAAGAAGAGGTCTAGACTTTGGACTTACTGGGCAAAGACTTTAAAAAATTGATTATCAATATGCTTAAGTAGATAAAGGAAAACATATAAGAATCTCAATAAAGAGAAAGAATTTTTAAAAGGGATCAAAGAGAAATACTGGAATGGAAGAACACAGTATCCAAAATGAAAAATTCCCTAGAAGGTTTCAACAGCAGATTGTGAGATAGAAGAATAAAGAATTCGTGATCTTGAAGACAAGACAATTGAAACGATTCAGGCTGAGGAACAGAGAGAAAGAAGAATTAATAAAAGCAATCAGAACCTAAGAGAACCGTGGGATACCCACAAGTGTACCTATACATGCATTATGGGAGTCCCAGAGGGAGAAGAAAGAGAGAAAGGGGCAGAAGGACTACTCAAAGAAATAATGGCAGAAAACTTCCCAAATTTAATGAAAGATACGTATATGCACATTCAAGAAGCCCAACAAACTTCAAACAGGATAAACTAAAAAAGAACCATGTCCAGACATATCTTAGTCAAACTGTCCTTGCCAAGAACAAGGAAAG
>JAQZBX010028538.1:0-12848 GCA_029593785.1 Cabassous unicinctus | reverse complement strand
AAACAAAAGCTGAGGTAGTTCATCACCACTAGACCTGCCCTACAAGCAATGCTAAAGGGAGTGTAGCATTTTGGTTTTGTTTATGAATTCCAAAAATAGTTATTGGATTATGTTTGTAAACTGGTTTGTCTGAGGTATCACTTTTAATTGATTAAATTATGATTAGGACTTTGATTGGACCATGTCAGTAGGGCATTGAGTTCCCACCCCTTGGTGGCCATGGAGTCACAGAGAAAAGACATGGCAAAGGGCAGAGTGGGGAGTTTTTGAGCTGGAACCCAGGAAGTGAACACACAGGAGAAGAACAGAGAGGAATCGAGGCGGCTCCTAAGACACAGCAGAAGCCCCAGGGAAAGAGACAGAGCCGTTCGCCTGATAGTCTACAGCTGGCCTTGTGGAGAGAGCACAGCAGCTGAGCCCTGAGAGAAACGGAGCCCCGGGAAGAGAGGAACCCAGGAAGCCTGAACTCCTGGCAGATGTCGGCAGCCTTCTTGCTCCAACACATGGCAACAGACTTTGGTGAGAGAAGTAACTTATGCTTTATGGCCTGGTAACTGTGGGCTTCTACCCCAAATAAATACCCTTTATAAAAGCCAACTGATTTCTGGTACTTTGCAACAGCACCCCTTTGGCTGACTAATGCAGGGCGTTCTTCATACTGAAAGGAAAGGCCATCAGACAGTGGAATCAGAGCAGCATAAAGGCTCCAGTAAAGGGAACCAGTACTTTTGTATTTTTTGGTGTGTAACTCTACTTCTTGTGGTATCTGTATCTTCTTGTGGTATCTGTAAAAGGCAAATGCATAAAAGGTGATGATAAATCTATGGGTTTGGATATACAATGTAAAAAGACAAACTGTAACAAGTACCAAAAATGGCACGGGGGCAGAGTGGAATAGGAACAGTGTAAGTCCATGCTACTGAAGTTAAATTGGTATCAAAGCAAATATGATTGTTATTTAGATTTAGGACATTAACTTTTAAACCTATGGTAAGTACCAAAAAAATCTGAAAAATATATTCAGAAAGAAATGAGAATGAACTCAAAATGATACAATACAAAAAATAAATAAATATGAAAGTAAGCATTAATGGAAGAATTGAGGGTCGGAAAAAAAAAGACAAAAACAGCAAAATGGCAGAAGAAAGTCCTGCATTATCTGCAGTTATCTTAAATGTAAATGGATTGAACTCTCCAGTTAAAGGCAGATTGGCAGAATGGATTAAAGAAAAGCATGACCCACATAGATATTGTTTACAAGAGACTCACTTTAAATTCAAAGACATAAGAAGGCTGAACATGAAAGGATGGAAAAAATATATCTTGCAAATAGTAACTAAAAGAGAGGTGGGGTACCTTTGTCAAAAACTTACGAGGCAAAGAAGGTCATTACATATTGATAAAGGCGTCAATTCAACAAGAAGACATATAAATTATAAATATGTGTGCACCCAATGGCAGAGCCACGAAATATATGAAGTAAATAGTAACAGGTTTGAAGGGAGAAATAGACAATGCTATTAATGTAGGAGACGTCATATACTGCTTTCAGTAACGGACATTATATCTAGACCAAAAGTCAATAAGGAAATAGAAGACTTGAACATCACTTTAAACAGCTAGACCTAACAGACATATGTAGAACTTCACCCAACAGCAGCAGCATACGCATTCTTCTCTAGTGCACATGGGTCATTCTCCAGGATAGACCATATGTTAGTTCACAAAACAACAAGTCCCGGTAAATCAAAAATATTGAAATCATACAGTATATCTTCTCTCACTATAATGGAATCAATAACAGAGGGAGAAATGGAAAATTGACAAATACGTGGAAATTTTAAAAAATTGTTCAAAGAAAAAGACCACAAAGGAAATTAGAAAATGCCTTGAAGCAAACGAAAATGAAAACACAACACACCAAAACTTGTGGGATGCAGCAAAGGCTGTGCTGAGAGACAAATTTATAGCTCTAAATCCTTACATTAAAAAAGAAGAACGATCTCAAATGACCTAACATCAACACTGGAAGATCTAGAAGAAGAAAAGCAAGCTAAACCCAAAGAGAAGAGAAGGAAGGAAATAACAAAAACTATAGTGGCAGTAAACGAAATAGAGAATAAACAACAAAAGAGAGAATCAACAAAACCAAAATTTATTGATCTTTGAAAACTAACAAAGAAAAAGAGTGAGGACATAAATAACTAAAATCAGAAATGAATGAAAGGTGGGGCATTACTACCAACACCACAGAAATAAAGAGGATTATAAGAGGAAACTACAAACTGTATGCCAACAAATTAGATAACCTAGATGAAATGGACAAATTCTTAGCAATACACAAACTACCTACATTGACTCAAGAAGAAACAGAATTTATCAACAGACCAATAACTAGTAAAGAGACTGAATCAGTAATCAAAACCTCCCAACAAAGAAAAGCCTAGGACCAGATAGTTTCCTAGATGAATTTTACCAAACATTCCAAGAAGAATTAACACCAATCCTGCTCAAACTCTTCCAAAAAAATTGAAGAGGAGGGAATACTCCCTAACTCATTCTATAAGGTCAGCATTACCCTCATACCAAGATGAGATACAGATACCACAAGAAAAGAAAATTACAGACCAGTAACACTTATGTATATAGATTCAAAAATCTTCAACGAGATACTAGCAAACAGAATCCACAGCACACTGAGAGAATTATAACAACAGGATCAAGTGGGATTTATCCCTGGTATGCAAGAGTGGTTCAACATATGAAAATCAATTAATGTAATACACCACATTAACAGAATGAAAGAAAAAAACACATGATATCTCAATTGGTGCACAAAAGGTATATGACAAAATCCAGCACTCCTTCTTGATAAAACACTTAGAAAGTAGGAATAGAAGGAAACTTCTTCAACATTATAAAAGGCATCTATGAAAAGCTCACCACTAACATCACACTCAATGTTGAAAGATGGAAAGCTTTCCTTTCAAGATCAGGGATAAGACAAGGATGCCCACTGCCACCAGTTATTCAACATGGTACTAGAAGTTCTTGCCAGAGCAATTAGGCAAGAGAAGGAAATAAAGGCCAATCATCAAATTTATATGGAAGGGTAAAGAGTCCCAAATAGACAAAGCTATATTGAAAAATAGAAATGAAGTTCAAGGACTCACACTTTCCGATCTTAAAACTTATTACAAAGTCAGAGTTATCAAAACAGCCTTGTACAAGGACAGACATCTAGAAGAATGGAATAAAATTTTAAGTTCAGAAATCAACCCTCACATTTATGATCAACTGATTTTTGACAAGGGGACAAAGATCACTCAATTGGGAAAGAATAGTCTCTTCAACAAATGGTGCTGGGAAAACTGGATGTCCATAAGCAAAATAATGAAGATGGACACTCACCTTACACCATACACAAAAAATCAACCCAAAATGTATCAAAGACCTAAATATATGAACCAGAACTATAAAATCTCCTCAAAGAAAACATAAGGAAGCATCTTCAGGACCTTGTGTTAGACTTTCCACCAAAAGCACAAGCAACAAAAGAAAAAATAGATAAATGAGACCTGAAAATTAAAAACTTTTATGCATCAAAGAACTTTATCATGAAAATAAAATGACAACCTACACAATGGGAGAAAATATTTGGAAACCACATATCCATTAAGGGTTTAATATTCACAATATATAAAGAATCCTACAACTCAACAACAGAAAGACAAACAACCCAATTTAAAAATGGGCAAAAGACTTGAAGAGATATTTCTCCAAAGAAGATATACAAATGGCCAAAAAGCACATGGAAAGATGCTTTCATTAGCCATTAGGGAAATGCAAATCAAAACCACAATAACATATTATTTCATACCCACTAGAATGACTACTATTTTTTTAATGAAAAATTACAAGTATTTAAGAGGATATGGAGAAATATGACCATTCATTCATTGTAGGAGGGAATGTAAAATGTGTAAGACAGTTTGGCGGTACCTCAAAAAGTTCAGAATTATCATATGACCTGGCATTCCCTCTTCTAGGTATATAACCCAAAGAACTGAAAACAGGGCCACGATCAGATTTACACAACCAATGTTCATAGCAGCACTATTTACAATTGTCAAAAAATGGAAGAACTCAAGTATCCATCAGTTGAAGAATAGATAAACAAAATATGGTAAGACACACAATGGCATATAATTTAACTGTAAAACGGAATTAAGTCTGATACTTATGACAACATGGATGAACCTTGAAGACATAATTTTGAGTGAAACGAGCCAGACACAAAAGAACAAATATTGTATGATCTCACTGATATGAAATAATTAGAATAAGCAAGCTCAGTGCCATAAACTAGAATATAGGTTACTAGAGGCCGGGGTATGGGTAGGCAGTGGGGAGTTAATGGTTAAATTGTCGAATTTCTATTTGGGGTGATGGAATAGTTTTGGTAATAGATAGTGGAGATGGGTGCACAGTATTGTGAACATAATAGCAGCACTAAATTACCTATTTGAATGTGGTTAAAATGGGAAATTTTAGATTATGCATGTTACTAGAATAAAATCCTAATGGAAACTATGGACTATAGTTAATAGTACAATTATAATAATATTTTTTCATCAAGTGTAACAAACACACCACACTAAAGTAAGATGTTAATAATGGGGGCGGTAATCCATTTTCTACATGATTTTTTTTTAAACCTACATCTTTTCTAATTCAAAAAATACAGAATGCCCAGTTGAATTTGAATCTCAAATAAACAATGAATAATTTTTAGTATTAAGCATGTCCCATGCAATATTTATTTGCGGTTGATCTGAAATTCAAATCTAACTAGACATCCTGTTTTTATCTAGCAAATCTGTGACAGTAAATATTTTCGGCTTTGTAGGCAGAGCTGCTCAACTCTGCTGTTGTAGTGTGAACACAGCCATTGACAATATGCAAATGAATGGGCAGAGTTATGTTCCAATAAAACTTTATTTACAAAAACGGGGAGTGGACCAGATTTGGCCCATGGCCACAGTTTGCCATCTTTTGATTCAGAGTAAAATCCAAACACTCCCCACAGCCTACGAGGCCTCCTCTGTCTGGCCCCTGCCAATCTCCCCATCCCACTCACAACCTGCCCCACCCCAACTGTAGCTCCCTGGGCTCCATCTTTGAGGCTGAAATCACCTCCTCAGAGAAGCCCTCCTTGACCACCCTCTGCAAAGGGGCTTCCCCTCTCCCCACCGGTCAGCTATTTTATTTTTGTTGCTGGAACTGATCACTATCCGGAATTCTCATTTGTGAACGTACTCATGGCCTGAGTCTTCCCCCGGAATGTAAGCTCTGTGAGGCCCAGAGCATTTGTCTGGGAACATGTATGGATTCCAGGAATCAAGATCCAGCATCTCCTCTCGAATGCCCTTTCCAGCGTATTGTCACGGCTACGTTCTATCTGCAGGAGGAGCCTCCAGGAGCCCCTCCAGGCCAGCACTGTATCAGGCACACATATTTGTGGCACAGATTATTTAAAAAGCAGAGTTGTTGATGTCCAGTCGTGTCTGGACACAGGTTTCCAGCCTCCTGCCCCCTCCCAGGCCTTACCTCAAAGGTCTTCTGTCGGTCCACAGGCTCCCTCCTGGGGGACTCTGTAATCAACACGGGGGAGTCCTCACGCTCCTGTCTATGCTTCTCCAAGACAAACGACCAGATGTGCTCCACGCCCTCCCAGTTGAGGACGCGGCCGCGCTCTATGGGGTAGCTAAAGGTGTCAGGGTGGCAAATGTCGATGCCCAGACTCACGCGCCTTCGGGCATAGCTGGGGCCGGGGTTCTCCCGGCAAGGTATGTAATTCACAATGCTTGGGAAAACCATCTGGGGCTCATTCCAGCCGGACAAGCCAGCTTTCAAAAAGCCAGACCCATGGTCAATGATAATGGTTCTCGTGGCCATGGCAGAGGCAGCGGTGGGAGAGGTCTTCTGGGCTGGGCTTCCTGAAGGTGACGGGCAAACTAGGGCCACCTGTGGACAGAAAGGAGGGGGTTGTTCATGAACCCATTCTCGCCTCTGTGGGCTGCTTCCCACACCCCCTCCCCAGAGTCAAATGTCAGGCCCCCCGGGAGACTTGCGCATCCCCCCTTCTACGTTTGCACCAGCTGTAACCTCTGCCTGGAATGTTGTCCCCATCCTAAACTTCCCAACATCTGCCAGGCCCACCTAACAGGACTTATGTGGGGAGTCCTGCCGACACCCTCCTTCCCACCGAGCTTCTTCCACTGCACTCTGCACACACGTCTACTAGAGCAGGTGGGCACTTGGGCTCCACAGGAGCAGAGGTTGGGTCTTTTTACTTTTGCAGACTCAGCAAGAAGCTTGTCACATAGGAAGTACTTGATGGACGTTGGCTGCCTGCTCAGAGGACTCATGGAACCTCAGACAGGAGCCACGAGGACGGGGGCACTGCCTTCCACAATTACAGCGTAGTCACAGCAGCAGCAGTGATGATAGTGACGACGACGATGATGATGATGACGACAGCTATAGCTGCCATTTCTGCAGTACACTCTCTAGTTCTATGAGGAACACTTCACAAATTAGGTTGAACTATGTAAAACTGCCATTTGTGTAGCTCAAAAATGGTCAAATATCAGCAATTTTATGTGCATTAAGCTGATACATGGACTCATCTAAGCTTCACCACAGCAAGTACCCATTTAATACCCATTTAACAGATGGGGAAACTGAGGCACAGAGGGATTGAATTTACTTTCCCAGCACCACAGAGTAAATAAAGGCAGACTCCAAGGGTGGTACTCTGAGCACCAGGCGAGGCCTTAGAAAAAGTGGGTTTGAGCATGAGCCAAGCAGCTAACAATAAGTGAAGCCGTAAGCAGGATACTTCATCACGACGAGGTCAGTTCCTCATCTGTGAAGTGGGAAGAATAATAACTCCCACTATCGAAAGGGAGGTGTGGTCACTACTGATTGCTATATTTACCATAAAACTACAGTAGCAATGACAGTGTGGCTTTGGTGAAAGGACAGTCACAGATACCAATGGAACAGAAGGGAGAGCCTAGAAATAACCAATTCAAAAAAGGTCAACGGATCTTTGACAAGGTACAAAGGGAAGGAAGTAAATGAAGAAAGGATAGTGTTTTCAACGGAGGCTGGGGAGAAACTGAATATCCATATGCCAAAAGGCAAACCTTAATCCATACTTCACACCTTATAAAAAATTAACTCAAAATGGATCATAGACCTAAACGTAAAGCCTAATACTATAAAACTTCTAGAAGAAAACAGGAGAAAATCATTGCGGCCTTTGGTAAGGTAAATATTTCTTAGATATAACATCAAAAGCCCAAGCCATTAAAAAAAATTGATGAATTGGACTTTGTCAAAATTAAGAACTTTTGCTCTTCAAAAGAGACTCTTAAGAGTATAAAAAGACAAGCTATAGACTGGGAGAAAATATTTGAAAATCACATAAATGATAAAGAACTTGTATCCAGAATATATAAAGAACTTTCAAAGCTCAGTAAGAAAAACAACCCAATTTTTAAAAAATGGGCAAACGATTTGAACAGACTGTTCACTAAAGAAGATAGATTGCAAATAAGTACATGAAAAGATGCTCATTATTAGTCACTAGGGAAATTCAATGTAATTTCACACCTATTAGAATGGCTGAAATTAGAAAGACTGATCATACCAAGGGCTAACTAAGATGCACAGGAACTGGAAATCCCATGCACTCCTGGTGGGAATGTAAAATAGTGCAACCACTTTGGAAAACAGTTTGTCACTTTCTTAAAAAGTTAAACATACACATACCACATGATCCATTCCATTCCTGGATATTTACCCAAGAGAAATGAAAACGTATGTCCATACTAAAATCTCTATGTTTATAGTAGCTTTACTTACCATCACTCGATTGAAAACTAGAAACAACCCAAATATTCTCCAACTGGGGAATGGATGAACAAACATTCGAGGGAATACTACACAGCAATAAAAAGGAATAATCAACTGATACATGCAACAATATGAATAAATCTCAAATGCATTAAGCTGAGTGAAATAAACCAGACTCAAAAGGCTACATAATTTATGATTCCATTCATATGACATTCCAGAAAAGGCAAAACCATACAGACAGAATATATGCCAGTGGTTGCCAGCAGCAGGGGTGGTGAGCAGGGTTTGACCTGAAAGGGACATGGTACAAACTGGGGGATGATGGAATTATGCTATACCTTCACTGTGGTGAGGAGTGCACGATGGTATGTGCTTGTCAACATCCTCACGATATACTAAAAAGAGGAAATTTCAATGTATGTGAAATTCTTTAAAGACAAAAGCCCAGTGGTTGTGTATTCAGTGAAAGGTTGATGAAATGACCTTGCAGAATTCAGTGTCACGTGGACAGCAGACTTGGGCCCTAGACAGCACGTGGATGTTTCATGTAAGACAGACACCAGGAGGCAGTTCAGCCCAAAGGCCGCATCTCGGGGCTGTCACCAGGCCAGCTGTCTGCTCTGCGTCAGGTTATAGGCAGCAGGTGCGTCTGCCCATCACAGTCGAGCACGACAGCCACTGCCTGGCCCTGGGCAGTGGGCCCCCCACTGTCCCAACCTTGGGGCAGTGAGGAGGCGTCACTGCCTTTAATTAGCTCTGACCTAGACTCACAGAGAACAGAAAGGGGGAGAGAGATGGGGCCGAGGCGGCCAGGTCTCCTCCCTCGCCTGCTGGCAGGCTGGATGATGAATCATCCCGTGTGATAGAGGACCGGACGCCCAGATGACATTCCGGGAAGTGGGCTCCCCACCACCAGCCTCCCCCACGCCACCAGAGCGGGTGACAGAGAGGCTTCCTCAACCCTGGCATGTGCTGGCAGGGTGATCTCCACTCTGCTGATCAGGATGCTCACTGAGGGGGGCTCCAGGTGGGCGGCCCACCCAATCTCACCTGGGAGGATGGGAGGGGCAGGGGCCACACTGTCCCTGGACCATGACAGTCAGAAGAAATTTGGACAGACTCAAGAAGCCACCTCTGAGGATAGAGATTAAGAGCTACATATTCAAAAGCATTTTTATTCCAGTCATTTATTCTACAAATCCCCGGTGAACACCTACTATGTGTCAAGAACTCTTCTAGGGGATGGCAATTTAGAAGTGGAAAGGACAGACATGGTTCCTGCCTCTCGGAGCTTAAGTTCTACTGAAGAAAGCACCAAAGCAAATATGTCATGCCGAGGGGGGATTAGTACAATGGAGAAAAATAAATATGTAAGAGGGACAGGGGATGTCCCCCGGAGCAGGGACAGAGGCATGGTGTTACTACAAATAGGGCAGTCAGAAAAGGCTTCTCTGTAAGATGACATTTGAGCAGAGACCAGAATTAGGTGAGAGGATTAGGTATGCAAATACCTGGAAAAGAATTTTAAGCCGAAGGAGAAGCAAATGCAAAGGCTTTGAAGAGGAAACTGCTAGATTTGTTCCAGGAACAGGCAGGAGGCCAGCGTAGCTGGGATGTGGTGATTGAGGCAGAGGGAGGTGAAGGCAGTGCAAATTCTGTAAGGGCCTTGCAAGCTTCTGTACTGATTAGAGATGTGGGAAACCACTGGGGGTTGAACAGAGGAGTACATGATCTGAGTCACGTAGTAGGAGGATCGTTTGGGCTGACATGAAGAATAGGCTGTAGAGGGGAAGAGTGGAAGCAGATGATGGGGAGGAGGTGAAGGAGGATGGAGGCCTGCACTCAGGGTTTAGCAGTGAAGGTGTGAGAAGAGGTCAGATTCTGGATATTCTCAGGAAAGGCTGACACATTGGTGTAAGAGACCAGGAGAAGATGAAGGAAGACTCTAAGATTTTTGGCCTGAAAAGCTCAAAGAATGAAGTGGCCATCTACTGAGATCGAAAGACCATAGGAGGAATGGGTTGGGGTAGGGAGGGAATTGGGTTTCTATTTTGGACATGTTGAGGTTGAGATGCCTAATTAGACACACCTGAAGAGGTCCAGAGGGCAGCGTGTGGAAAGGAGGTATGAGTTAGAGATATAATTGGGAGTCACTGAATGGATGGAGTTGAAAGTTATGGGATGGGTGAGATCGTCAAGGGAGTTACTGTGGATAAATGCTGAGGCTTAAAGGCACCTACGGTCTAAAGGTTGGGCTCTGAGAAGGAACCAGTAAAAAGGATTGAGAAGGGGTGGACAGGGAAAGAGGGAAACCCAGAGGGGGTTGAATCCCAGAGGCCAGCCTGAGAAAGTATTTCAAGTAGGGAGGTATCAAATGTGCTGAGAAATTATGAAGAATACAAAGAGATATCCGTTGACTTTAGCAACATAGCAGTTATTAGAAACCACAGCAGCAGCAGTTTCCTGGAATGGTGAGGGCAAAAGCCTGAGGGGGGTCGTTTCAAGAAAGGGTGGGAGACTGAGATTCTGCAGAACAACTGGCCCATGCTCTTCAGAACCAGCCACAGTCTACAAAGCAAAGCAGAAGCAATGTTAAGAAGAGCTCGAGATTAAAGGGCATGGCAACCAATGCAATGAACATTTTCTGATCCTGGATCAGAAAAAATTACCATAAAGAACATTTTTGCAGGTGCTATCCAAGATGGAATAAGCCCCCTAGAGCCCTCTCTCAAACTGAGTATAAATAAAAATTCCAGACCAAAAAAATATATATATCTATCTCTACCTGAGGACTCTAAAAAGTTAAAAAATTATTTTTAAACAGACAAACTGAGGGGAGATTCAAACTTAGAGAAGCAACCTACACAAGGTGAGGTTCCCATTCGTTTTATTTTCCTATTTTCTCTTCCAGACAGTCTAGGGTGGGTCCCAACAGAGCTTCAGGAGTGGCTGACCACCATCTAAAACTTCTGAAAGAAAACTTCTCTTTCTGGTCATAACAATGGGAAAAGGGGCTTCTGTGAACTGAAAAGAATGGGGAAGTGGTGATACTGGAGAGGAGGAAGGCAGAGAAGAGATTTCCCCTAATGCTGCATATGAAATGGCTCAAGTCTGGGCTCAGCTGTGCAAATGTGGAACACACTCAAAGCAGCATCGGAAAGGCCTTATGAACTGATTTGACCTTAGAAACACAACCCACAGAAGTCAAGAGATCACATGGTCTGAACCTAACCATGCTGACTGCATGCTGAAACCTAAACCAGAAACAAATGTCCCCAGAAGACTTTCAACAGCAACCAGAGCCCACATACAAAGAACCAGGAAGGTTCAGCCAATTCTTAAGGGAAAAAACAATGATCAGACTTTAGAGCAGCTTTTATAACTATGCCCTTAATATGCAGACACACATGAAATGAATGGAAAAATAGGTGTTCTCAAAAGAGAAACAGAAATTATAAAAGAACTAAATAGGAATCAGAGAACTGATATATATATGAATTTTTTTTTTAAATTCTGCTCAATAGCAGAATGGAGATAACAGAGAAATAAATCAGAGAACTTTAAGACTTCAATAGAAATTATCCAATAGAGAGGAAAAAAATCTTTAAATGAACAGCATCTCAGGTCTAACATTCATGTCATCAAAGTCCCAGAAGGAGAAAGATTGCCATAGTAAAAAGATTTGAAGATGTTATGGCTGAATTTCATGTTCCAAATTTGATGAAAGACATTAAAAAAAAATATTCAGGAAGCTCAGCACACCAAAAAGAGAATAAACTCAAAGACATCTCATAATTCAATTGCTGAATACCAAAGACTTTAAAATAATCTTGAAAGCATCTAGAGAAAAATGAAACATTATATATAGTGGAACAACAATTCAAATGACTTCAAATTTCTAATAGAAAACCATGAAGGCCAGAATACAGTGGAACATCTTCAAATTGCTGTAAGAAAAGAACTATCAATCCAAAATTCTATACCCAGCAAAAATACCCTTCAGGAATGAAAACAAAATAAAGGCATTCTCAGATGAAGGAAGGCTAAGAAACTTCATCACCAGCAGAAGTAATCTTTAAAAAAATGCTAATGAAAGTTATTAAGGTTGAAAGGAAATGATATCAGAGGGGAACCTGAAACTTCAGTAATGAAGTAAGAGCAAAAGAATTGGTAAATATCTGAGCAATTATAAAAGGATATTTTTCTCCTCTTACAATGTGTGTGACTGTTGAAATTTAAAAAACTAACAATGCCTGACAGTATTTTCAATATATGTAGATGCAATTCATATAACAACTATAAAAAAGGCAGTTGGGTAAAGGGACCTATATGGTTATAAGGCTTCTACAGTTTCCTTGAAATATAATAAAATCAAAGAAAGCCTAACTAGAGCTATACACTGTGTACATGGATTAGAAGATTCAATTTCATTAAAATGTCAGTTCTCTCCAAACTGATTTATAGATTCAGTCCTAATAAAAATAGCAGCATGATATTTTAGATATCAACAAGCTGATTCTAAAATTTATATAGGAAGGCAAAGAAACTAGAACTGCCAAAACAATTTTGAAAAAGAATAATGAAGTTAGAAGTCTCACACTATCAGATTACTAAAAATCTACAGTAATCAAGACAGTATGGTACTGATAAAAGGATAGTCACATAGATCAATGGAAATGAATACAAAGTTCAGCAATAGGCTCATACAGATACAGTCAAGTGATTTTGACAAAAATGCAAAGACAACTCAGTGGTGAAAGGATAGTCTTTTCAAAAAACCATGGGAAAAAATAGACCCTTCTGTGCCAAAAAAAAAAAAAATAACCTTGACCCATTCTTCACCCATTATACAAAAAATAAACTCAAAATATATCATTTAAAATGTAAATATAGGAGAACAGATGTGGCTCAAGCAGTTG
>JAQZBX010028537.1:0-27761 GCA_029593785.1 Cabassous unicinctus | reverse complement strand
GTTTGGCTTCTCCAATTTGGGCTTCAGGAGTACTCATTTACCTATATAAGCACCCATTTAATTTTTAGCAGTTCGAATAGAGCTCTTTTAAGAATTTTCATTTGTTAATTTAATATTACCATCCAGAAGTATGAAAATATACACTGAACAAACAGACAAACACAAAAAGAATTAAAACACACCAACAGAAAAAAAAACTCACTAATTTGACTCATAATTCTCACTCCTTTGATATAGCTATATCAAGCTCTCCATCATTTCACATCTCTGATTTTTACTGCTTTTAAGATCACCTCTGGAATCAGTGTTGCCTGTAATATGCAAGCTCATTCTTGGAAATAGTTTTAGTAGTAACCAGCAACCAGTTAGGAATACTTGAGCAGTATAAATGCAGTTAAGCACTAATTTAGCAGTTCAGACAGACAGACATTTAGCACATATAGTCTGGATTACTCTTCAGGAGTACACTTTGACCAAAACTGAAAGTTGGTTTTAATACCTTGATAAAAATTCTGATCAAAATAAAATGTGACTAAAACTTGAAACATTGTCAAAATAACATCCCATTTAAACTCTTCCACAGTTTACACAAATATTATGAGCTTTCAGTTTTGTACTATATTTTTAATTGCAGGCTTACAAAAGCTGCTAGCATTTTTTTTTCACTTTTCTTTTTTTTTTAGAGTTAACCAGTTCAAAGTTATTAAACTTTAACATGACCAATTTTGTTAATGTGGCTATTCAGATCTAATTAGAATTAACAGGGAAACAGAACAGGGAACATTAAAGTTGCTAAGTTTTTCTATTAGCTCCACTAGCCCACAAGCCCACCAACCAAGGGGCAAGGGGTTCACAGAGTTGCTGCCGGAATGTTTTCCCTATATAAGTTAACTGTTCTTCCATCATGACTCTACTCCCACCACCATTTGCAGAGTGTCCCTGTATTCATGCAAAGTTCCACAACAGTCAAGCAAGTGGGCGACCCCATATTCTCTCTGTGGTCCCACTCATCCAGGAGAGCAGTCACCCCTCTCCACATGGACATTATAGGCCAACCTGGGATTTCCCCCTATGAATTCTCTGTTCCCTGAGCTCATGCCCACCACTGCCGGTGGTCCATCGGTCTCCTGGCTATGGCTCTCCAATTGTTACAACCCAGCTCTTGAAGGGCTTGAGTTGGTCCAGCGGTGAGACCAAAGAACATACCTGGCATTCAGTCAGGCATAAGCTTTGTTGGAACTTACAGACTGGAGAGAATCTCTAATGGCAGCGGTTCAGAGAATGAAGATGGTGCTCCACAGAGACAGGGAAATGAGAGGTGATATAAGGGGTTTCAAAACAAGGATATTCCATAGGGAATGAGAACAGAGTTCCTGCAGGGTCATGTGAAGTGTACACATGTGATCTGGTGATGTTTTCACTACATTCCTAGGAAAGACGTTTACTACTTTGGGAAAATTATACTTTATGATACCATCTATGCATTCTCTCCCCTCTGGGGAGAGTTGTTAGCCTTTAACTTATGTCTAGGTCATGTGCTGAAGGCTTGGGGTGGAGGGCCTGGGTCCCTACAGATGGATTCCTCCTCATCTTCCTCCTTTGCGGGTTTGGATTCCATGGACCCGCACTTGCAGTGGAGACACAGAAGCAGCGCTTTCAGGAGCTGGTGCACCAGGTGACTGAACTTTGTTGGGAGAAGTGCATGATCAAGGCTGGGCCAAATTTGGACAGTTAGGCTGAGGCCTGTTTTGTGAACTACATTGAGCACTTTATTGATACAAGCTAATTCATCTTGATTTGACTGGAACAGACCCAGAAACCCAAGCCAGTCTTCTCAGAAAGCCTTTCCCACTGATCTTGGCACTACCTCTTTGGAAAAGGAAGTAGTTCAAGAAATGACGAGCTATTGATGGGATGGTTGAAGAAAAGGCTACAGCTGGGTTGGCTCCTACCTTTTATCACTCTTGGGACATCCTGTCATCTGAGCATGAACAGAGACCATTTACTTTTGTGTGGGGCTTGAGGGTCATATATGTACTTGCTTGTGTTTTTTAATGCTAACCTTGTAAAAATAATTGACAGGTGAATGCAAAACTCTGCTAGATGCATATTACTGTCTGTGGGACTATACTTTTCTCAAAGTTCCATTAGCTGCTTCCTATAACTTGACAGTGGAACCACAGAGGTAACATCTGTCATTTGTGTGAATTCATTTCAGATTTCTAGGGAGGTTGACACACATTTTTGTGTGTATCAGAAAGGGCAGTGGTGGGGGGAGTATAATTTGGTGCTATAATTACAGGCCTCCTTATCTACTGTTTGACTATCAGTGCTGGGGGAAAAAGTCTATGGAGTGTTCAAACTGTACACCTTAGCTTTCTAGACTATCTCCCTCCCCTATGTTATGATTTATTTAAAAACCTATGTAAAGCATGGTCTCTGGAGGCAGTATAGGCAGCCTGAGAGTCTAGAGGCTTTTAGTTATAAAAGAATTTAGCCAGTGAACATAATGCTCATTTCTAGACTGCCACAAGAAAGTTGTTAACTTAGTCTGTATTTCAGGGTACAAAATTCAAAGATGTGCCTAAATTAGCTATAATGGTTTATGCCAACCAAAAACTAACAGCAGTTTCAGGTAGAGGTGCATGCCTAATGTTAATCAGTAAGAGTCCATTCACTGGATTCTTTTTATCAATGAAATAAAAACTTCCACAAAATTCAAGAAAAAATCACAGAGAATTGTTAAAAAACATTAAGTCAAGATGAGTTTGACAATTTCCTATATTTATCATTATAGTTCCCCCTTCTTGAAAAATTTATGTAGATGATTTAATATACTTTAGTCTTAATGGTTTTCTCATGAATTTGATCATATGTTGAATATTTTAAAAAACATTAGCCTCTATGTCTGTATCAATTTCCTACTGCTGGTGAAACAAGTTACCACAACCTTTTTGACTTAAAGCAAGACAAATTTATTATCCTGCAGTTCTGGAGGACAAAAGTCTAAAATTAGATCCATGGACTAAAGGAAAAGTGACAGCAGGGCTGGTTCCTGCTTTTCCTGCCTTTTCCTTGCCTTTCCAACTTCTAGAGGCTGCTTATATTCCATATCTCGTGGTGTCTTCCTTCATCTTCAATGTGCATTACTCCAACCTCTGCTTCCACCACCACATCTTTTTTCCTAATGTTGACCCTCTTGCCTCACTCTTATAAGGACCCTTGTGATTACACTGGGTATACATGAATAATCCAGGATAATCTCCCCACCTCAATTTCCTTAACATAATCACATCTGCAAAGAACCTTTTGCCATTTAAGGTAATACATACACAGGTTCTATGGAAATCTTGGGAGAACGATTGTTCTCTCTACCACCATGTCAATAATCATTACAAACCCTTTATTGTATCTTTTCATTTTTATTGATGATTCTAAAGTTCCAAACTTTTATAATCAAATCTGTGCACTACTGTGAAAATTATTCCTTTGTTTTTATTCTTACAAGACACTCTTCTCCTAAAGGGCAAATCACCAATGATTGAGAGGGCAGAGTTGAAACAAATTAATCCTGACATGATTTACTTAGGAGAATGGTTTATGGTCTCACCTAACCACACACTCATTCCCATTCAGCTTTTGTGTATATCAAGAGGTTGGCTTGATTGCTGACTTAGGAGGGAATAAAGGTCTGGCAAGTTAGTTTTCTCCAATAGATTTTATTCCTTCTCAAGGAGGTTTTCTCTTCCCTACTTTTTGTCTGTTATATTTACCCCAGATCACTTTTTTTATTTCAGAAATAAATTTTCTGGATAGAGTTGAAGCTTCCTTTGCATACTCCTCCCCCTGCAGAGGTAACAGCCTTCTTGTAGTCTGCTTTTGTTCCCCTCGTCCATTTATTATTATGTACTTACAAGTATGTAGACAGTGTAGTCTTGAATATATCTAACTTTGTACAAATGGTTTCATACAGTACTTTTTCCTTTTATTTTTATGTGTAAAATTCACAATTTTTGTACATTTCTATGCATTTTGAAAAATGCAGAGTCTTGTAACCACAACCACAATCAAGTAAATCACCCACAATTTCTCCCTGGCCTCTTTGTAGTCAATCCTTCTGAATCTCAACCCCTGACTACCACTAATCGGATTTTGTTCCTTAGAATTTTACCTGAATAGTATTCGATTATATGGATATAATTCATATAAAAAGAAATGAAGTACTTATACATGCTACAACATACATGAACCCCTAAAAGCTTACCCTAAATTAAAGAAGTCAATACAAAATGTCACATATTATGTGATTACTTCTCTAGGAAATATCCAGAATATGCAAATCCGTAGAGATAGAAAGCAGATTAGAGGTTGTCAGAAGCTGGAGGGAGGAGAGGTGTGGCAGGTTGATTTGTGTACCCCAGAAAAAAAATTCATATTCTTACTCCTAATCCATTTCCTTTGGGTGAGAGCCCATTGTAAATAGGGCCTTTTGAAGATACTGCTTTTGGTTAAGGAGTGACCCAACTGAATGAATTTGGGTCTTAATCCTATCACTGGAGGCTTTAGGAAGAGAAAACCACGTGGAGGAGCAGAAGTTGGAAATCAACAACGGAAATGAAGGAAAAAAGGAGAGGGCATAGCCATGTCACAGATTTTCCAGCTAGCCACAGTGCTACCAGCTCCAGGAGGAAACCAGTCTTTTAGCTTCTGAAATGGTGAAACAATTCCTATTGTTAAGCAACCTATTGTGTGGTACTTGTCATTGCAGCATGGAAGCTAAAGACAGGAGTTATCTTTAGATTCTTTTAGGGTGATAAAAGGGTGTAGGGGTAAATAGAAATGGTGGTTGCAAACACTGTGGACATACTAACTACCACTGAATTGTACACTTTAAAATGGTTGGTTTTAGGACACCTTAAAACTGCAAGGGATGTAGCAGAGAATTTTATAATGCAAGGGATTATAATGCAAGGGATGTAGCAGAGAAGTTTATATTGTTTCTGCACGACTCACAGCTGTTGACCGAAAGATCCCATAGTCAAAACCATATTCTATGTTTCTGGTCATGTCACTGGTTTCATAGTTACCTGAGTGGTCTACCAGGCTGTGGTGGTTTGAAGCCCCAGAAAAACATATTCTTAAATCTAATCCATTCCTGTGGGTGTGAATCCATTGTAAGTAGGATCTTTTGATGAGGCTACTTCAGTTAAGGTGTGCCCCACCTCATTCAGGATGGGATTTAATCCTATTACTGGAGTCCTTTATAAATGGAATGAATCCAGACAAAGAGAGAGAAAGCCATGGAAGCAAGAAGTTGGAATTAACAGAACCCAGAGGATTAAGGAGAGACCAACAGTTGCTGCCTTATGATGTGACAGAGGAGCCCAGGATTGTGGGTCTTTGGGAAGAAAGCAGCACCCTGATGATGCCTTGATTTGGACATTTTATCAGCCTCAAAATGTAAGATAATAAATTCCCATTGTTTAAGCAAACCCATTTCATGGTCTCTGTTTTAAGCACCCTAAGAAACTAAAACATATGAAAATCCTTCGGGAGAGAGGCATAAGCATGTAGGATGGGAAAGAGGGTTTTCAGGGTATGGGGAAAGAGGAAGGGAGAAGGAGTGAGACCTCAGGGCAAGAAGAGGCAGGGGAAAAGGAAAGATGGGTTTTCAATCAATGAGTTGAGGAAAGGAAAAAGCCAGAAAAGAAAGGGGGGAGTAAAAATAATTATCAACTGATTGAGAGAGGAAAGAGGAGACAGTGGCTGAAGCACACATACAGTTTCCCAGGGACTCCTCTACTGGGTTGGCCTGGGAAGGGGCTTCACCCCTCTGTCCATCAAGTCGTTGGCCAGCTGACACTTACTATAGAGTTAGGCCTCGTAGGCTGAGAGAAGGCAGGTAACGAGGGAGAGGACCAGTACGCACTTCATCTTTGCGGCAGGTGATGTCATTCCTGGCACTCCCCGGATGGATGCCTCTTATATCACAAAGCACAAAGGTGGTTTGGCCTCAACACCCTTAGTGCAGACACTTTGCATGTCAGTGGTGAGGGACTGACCCTGGCCTCATCCCCTGAACTGGCCCAACCAGGGGAGCTTCAGGGAAGGTGGGGAGGACACATAGAGCCTGAGGAGAGAATGGAGACGCTCTCTGCAAGAAACCTTGGTCAGGTGGGGCAGCATCAGAAAGCATCTAGGGAGAGACTGGGGCAGAGGGAGGAGGATCCGTGTTTCTACAGGGATGAAATGAAATCTATCTTAACTCATCATAATTGGAAATTAATATCAATATAATATTTTAAAGTTTACATGTCCTGTTATAATTTTAGTGATTAGTATATGCCAGACACTCTCCTTAGGCACTGGATATACAGCAGTGAATAAAGAAGACAAGCCCACACACACATATATAACATCTTATATCTTTATGAAGAGCCAGTGTCACAAATAATAGCAGTAGGTGGCCAGTAAAAATTTGTTGAGTGGATAGATTATAAGAACTAGGTAGTTATGGGAAAGGGACAATTGGGAAGATGTTTGAAATGTCAGGACCTCACTATAAAAGCTTTGGCAAAGTGTTCTGCTCTGAACCTAGCTTTCAGCTGGGCACAGCTGGTTTCATAGCTCTGGCACAAATCATTTATCGGTGAAGTATTCTAAGACTTTATCCTCTGACTTTACTCAAGGACCCTACGTGGTAATTGCTATGAAGTAGAATGTCCTGGTAGTGTTATTAAATTGGACTGAAGATAAGCAAGTGGGAGTGGTCATGGAAAGAGGGGATTCCAGGGCTACTGACAGTCCCACTTTGTGCTAGATCCCAGGAGCCAGCTGATGTTACTTCTAATGTGTAAGCTGAACTTGAGCCCAAGATCTTCAGAAAGAATGTATAACTTAGGGAGGACAGAGCCCTCATTGTCCCAGGTTTAATGCCTCACAGGTATGGAAACCATACTCTCTAAGTCCCAAACCAGAACTTATGGTCTGACAAAGGATTTTTTTTCTTATTTGTGAGTTTATTTAGATAAAAAGCCTTATAAAATTTTAAAAATGAAAGTATAAGTAAGCGGATGTGGCTCCAGCAGTTGAGTACCTGCTTCCCAAAAAAGAGGCCGCAGGTTCGGTTCCCTGTGCCTCCTAAAAACAAAATCAAACAACAAGCAATCAAAAGAGAAACCAACTCAGGCGAGGTGATGTGGCTCAGTGGTTGAGCGCCAGCTTCCCACATATGAGGTCCCGGTTTCAATATCCGGGCCCGGTACCTAAAAATAAAAAAAGGAGAAAAAAAGAAAGAATATTTAGCTGTACATTTAACAAATCACCATTATTGACAAGAACTAAACCCCAAGAAATTGAAAGTGTCGAGATAATACAAAATATGTGAATCCATGGTTTTCAGTTGAGGGCATTTCTTAAATCTTGACAGTTGTTTTGGAAAATTCAAGAGGGCTGGTGATACAGGTCTTTGTTTCCTGCCTTTGGCTTCTCCTGGTGGACTGCTAGGTAGGAATCTGTGAATGAAAGTTCCTCAAGATGGACTCTTCTCCTCAGATCAAGGCTGAGATTTCTCCATAGAATTCTTACCCAAATTGTTAGTGACCAACTGGATTTGAATAGTGGATATTGTTGGGGTATCTCCTGTTTGTGGCCAATGGCTTCATGCATTTACTGTACTTTTCTGGATTTAGTGAGCTGAAGCTCAGTTCTGCCCTACATCCTTTCCCCCTCCTTTGCAGGCCAGTGGTAGTTCTTTGACAGGAGGTGACACTCCACTAATTTCCTGATGGTCACATAATGCCTCTACCCTTTGGTGTCTCTCGCCTCTGGAAAAGGTACTCTTTCCTGAGACATAAGAATCCTTGGAATCTTTTCTCTTTGCAGCCCTGAATGGAGACTCATCCAAACTTGGTCTCCTGGATTCCGGCTGCTGCTTCTCACTGTGCTTGTACCTGACTGGGGGGACAAAGATTTCAAGTCCCTCTCATCCCCAGGGAAGAACATTGGCCTCTCACTGGGGGACTCCTGTCTGGTGTCACTGTTTGAGATTTGTATGTTACAGGCTTTAGGGCTGTAGTTTACAATGGTGGTGGTACCAGTACTAAGGGATAATTTGGGAATGTTTGGATTTTTGGTTGTCACACTGATTGGACGGAGCTACTAATACTTAGGGAGTGGGGTCCAGCTATCCTGCAATGTGCAGGACAGTCCTGTTATTCTGAAGAACTTTTCTGTGTCCACCATGACTTAAGTGTCCTGGTGGACATTCATGTAGGTATAAAGACTGCTAAGAATTAATGAGTCCAGAACTTCACTGCATTTCACACCAAACTCAAAGCATTTTTTCATGGAGTTAATATACAATGAATTTTTTAGGAATATCTTATTGTAGAAACCAAGGGAAGAATTGACTTTGTTTTGTGTGGAATTTTAAGAAGACTTTTCACCATTTCAGAATATTCCACCACTGATGTCTATGCCATTCCTGGTGACTGATTTGCCAGTAGGACACATCTGTATCCATACGTCTTTACATCTACTGCACTCACCCTAGTTCTGTGTTTAGGGTCCAGCATCTGACTCCTTTATTATGTCTTCTGGTGTAGCTGTATCCAAGCATTTCTATTAAAATAATTATGTTATAATGAATTATTTTCCTTTTATATCTCTTTTGCTAAGTGTGTTGGCTTGAGACTTTTATGTGGACTCCAGAAAATTATGTTTTTAAATTGAACCCCTTGTGAACCTCTGATTAGATTACATCAGTTAAGAGTCATTTGATTAGATTGCTCAAGTAGGGCATAGCCCAGGGTGGGTCTTAATCCTCTTACTGGAGTCCTTTCTAAACACAGGAAGAAAAGCTACAGACAAACAGAAAGAAGGCCTCAGAGATAGAGGGAAGCCTCCAGAAGTTGTAATCAATGAACCTGGAAGAGATAAAAGCCACAGACAGAGCAACCTGAAGCTGAAGCAATGAGGCCCAGAGGAGAGGGAAGAAACAAGCAGGCCCTACCTTGTGCCCAATCACCCACAGCTGAGCTGGGGGAGAAAGTGAGCCTGGAGGAGAAGGCAGAGACCAACAGAGCCACCTTTATACCTTGCTACATGGCAGGAGTCCAGATAACCAGCAGCTGAACTTCGGTGACACAGCATCTCTGAGGATGCCTTGATTTGGACATTTTCACAGCCTTTAAATTCCCATTATAAAAGCCAACCCATTTCTGTATATTGCTCCCAGCAGCTTTTAGCAATGTCAATATGATGTTGACATTTATCACATTATATTGATTTTTGTGAAATTATGTGGGAAGCATCATGATATTGTCTGTGAATTTCATTTAAGAATAGTAAAGGGGACATTATAAAATATTTGAATTTAAAATAGAGCCTTAGGTCTAATTAGGTAAGAATTACTACTCTGGGGGTTTCTATGTTGGTTATAACAGACTGGAGGGCAATGGTGGAGAGCTCAGACTCTGGAGCCCAGCTGCTAGGTCTAAATCCCAGCTCTGATTCTCACTAACTGTGAGACCTGGAGCAAGTTACTCTATCTCTTTATACCTTAATGATGATGATGATGATGATGATGATTTATAAAATGTGTATTATAATAATACCTACATCATTAGGGTATTGTGAGGATTAAATAGGTTAATACAAAGCACTGGGAACAGTTCAAGTATTCTGTTACATTAAAGGTTTCACTGTGATCAGACCTACCTCATAATTTAGAGTCCAGAAGAGAATGAACTTCTGCAGTGCTGCAGACAGTACAACTGGTGTGATCTTATTTATGTTACATCAAAAGGATGTGAGGTAGATATGAGCTTCACAAGCTACAAAACTCAAGCAGGCAAAGATTACACTTGACTGAATTTAACCAGTCTTCAAGACTCTCATATCCTTCTTTTTTTTTCAGGTACTGGGGCCGAGGATAGATCCTGGGACACCATATGTGGGAAGTCAGTGCTCAACCACTGAGACACACGGGCTCCCCTGAGTTGATTTTTCATTTCTTTGCTTGCTGATTGTTTTTTTCTTTTTAGAAGGCACAGGGAACTGACCCAAAGACCTCCCATGTGGGAAGCAAGCACTCAACTGCTTGAGCCACATCCACTCTCCTTAGACTACCTCACTTGAATATTGCTACTCTATAACTTAAGAGGCAGGTGGGCCCCCAAGCTAATATTGGTGGCTTCCTGAAGCTCACCATCTCTAAAAAACATCTGTGGAAGCTAGACAAAGGACCTCAGGTGTTGAGAGCTGCAAAACTTGTCTATTTCTATTTATCTTTCCACCACTCTAGTCCCCAGAATTCAGACCTGAGAGAATTTGTGACATACCTTCCCAATCCCTTCCTAACCCCCAGGCTAGCCAGACTGTAACCTCCTCTCCTCATTACAAGAAGACAAGCTTCCACGCGCCTTTTCCATATCGACTAGCAGTGATATAAGCTTTAGGGCCTGAGAATTTTAGGCTCTTGAATTTTAGAATTTAAAAAAAATTAAGGTTTCTAACAGCAGTTTATTCTGGAGAGAATAAGAGGGGATTTTGTAATAAATATCAAATCACTTTAAAAACAGCAAAGCAATATGAATACATAGCATAACTATTGTAGAAAGAGGGCACTAAGTAAAGCCTGGAAGCTTGAAGAAAGTGGTCAAGGTTTGGAAAAGTCACTCTTGGAAATATTAAAATCACCTGGACTTGAGTAAGAGCTGTAGACATGCAGAGCTGGCCTGGGGAGGTGTGCCATTAAAGGAGTTGAATTTTAAAATCCTGAAAATTATCAGAAATAGAAAGAATTGATTAAGTCACCAGAGGGATTGAAACCACCCTTATCATATGTGAAATCTAAATTTGGTGTTAGAAATTTTAGGCAAATGGACATTTATACAAATTGACTCTTTAGTGATTTGTCTTGAGGCGATCTGGTTTTGGCCAATTTACCCAGGGCAATCTACACCCACTGCCTGGTCCCTCATGCCATGATAGATTCTTTTCTTCTATAATGTGTAAAACTAGTGTCAAAGTTAGTAGAGGTGGGTGGAAGCCAAACTCAAGGATGTTGATTAAATAGGAAGACAGAAAATAAAGTATTTAATTCAGACCATACTGTAAAGGAGTTTAGCATTAAAGAGAATTGTAGAGGAAAGTAACAATAACTGGTATCAAGGTTGAAGAATTATTTTTTAATAAGAAAAAGATTTGACCATATTAATGGATGCATAGAAAAGGCAGTATAGAGGGACAAATTGAAGATAGAGTATTAAGAACTTCAAAGAGAAAAACCACTGAGGACGGACATTAGATTAGCTCAATTAACCAGGCTAGAAAACCTGGTTGGTACAATGGTGCAGTTTGGTCCAGAGGTTGTGAGGTCAGCCCTAAAATATGCCTTCATTTGTCATCATTGTTTTATCTACTAACTGTCCACTTCTTGTCTACCATTTGTACTGTACTTTGGACTTCAGCTCACAGTCTTCCTGCCATCTCATTTTCTGATATTATAAAAGGCAGCTTCAGCATTTACGGTTCTGAATCATCCAATAACCTGATCTCAAATTTCTATAGTGTCTGACTCCATCCTTAGTTGCTCAAATTGATTCCAGCATTGTGCCTATTTGATGACCCTCAATATCTGATCATTCATCTAATTGAATGGTCCCACATCTGTAAACTTTAATTGCAGATTGTAATCTTCTATCATGCAAGGTTCTAGATGTCTTACTAGCACTATGCCTCTCTAAAACTGACAATTCTTCAGTTCCTCCTTGTATCACTCTGTAGTGGTTACTAGTGATCTCCAAAAACATATGCCCAAGTCCAAACCCTGGAACCTGTGAATGTGACATTATTTGGAAAACAGGCTTTTGCAGATGTAATTAATAAGAATTGCAAAAAATGAGATCATCCTGGATTTAGTGTAGACACTAAAGCCAATAGCAGTGTCCTTATAAAAGAGAAACAAAGGAGAAGAGAGACACAAACAACAGAGAAGGTGATTTGAAGTTGGAGGCAGAAATCGAAGTTGTGCAAACCACACAGAAAGAATGCCTGGAGCCACAAGAACTGGAAGAGGCAAGGAAGGAGTGTCCCCTGAAGCCTTCAGAGACAGTGCAACCAGCTGACTTCTCGATTTCAGGCTTCTGGTCACCAGAATTGAGAGAATAAAACAAGCCTCCATTAAAGTAATTTGTTACAGCACTCCTAGAAAACTAATTCACTCTCTATTACGTCAACAAAGCTTCATTTTTCCCCTTTCTGTCCTGACCCCATGGTGCATCATTTTAGAAATACTCATGGCCCTGCGTTCATGTCCTTTTCTTTCCTTACATTCACAAGCTCTACCTACCTTCTCCATATCTATATCCAGGATATTAACCTATACGTGTTTTATTTTATGCTTCAAACATAGTTTGACACACAAAATTATTATCCTTCTTTCTAATTAAACTTAACAAGGACCACTCACCAGACAATCTTGCTTTCCACTTGCCAGAGAATATCTTAATCATTTTCCTCCATACCCAAATTTCTACCTACATTTGCATATAAATTCACCACCTTTCTTTCAGTGTCAAAGAAAAACTCTAAAGACTTAACTTCCATAACTGATGTACAAGGGAGAACTTTTTACCATCCCCTCCTGGGCCACGCTGCATCAGTCTTTTCCATTTTGTCTTATGGTTTTAACCTAACTTGCTCTACTGTTCTCTTTTCTATAGGTATAAAAATGTTTTCTCCCATTGTCAAAAATAAAATACAAAAGTAATATTCCCACAGCTCTGTGATCCTCTACCTTATCTCTCCCCTTCCCTTTAAAGTCATACTCATCCACTGATAAAATGTACACCACCTGGGGCACTGTCATTGTACAAAGATGAAAAAGACAGAGCCTCTACCTCCAAGTAGTCTGTCTAGTGAGAATGACAGATATACAAGCAGGTAATTATATCACAATGGCCTAATTTCAATGGCAGACCACACAGAGGGTATTGCAAGAACCCAAAAGATGGATAATTACCAAAATCTATGAGGGGACTATCAGAAGAAACTATCTGAAACAAAGAATTATCTGAAAGAACAATACTTCACTGGTATCTCAATTTCCTTTGGGTCCTTTCTTCTTTGATTACTGCACTTTGACACCATCAATGATTATTTTATTTCCATAAAACTCTGCTTTTTGGGTCTCCTTCCTGTCATTCCTTGATCTAAGAAAACTTCACTTCAGTCTAAACTACCATTTCCACTTTCCCTACCATCTCTTTAAATGATGCTATTTCCCAGAATTCTGTCCTTGGAAATCTTCTCTTTCTATCGTGCTTATCTCTCCTGGCATTATTTATTTAACTCCGTGGTTTCAGTGATCACCCACATGGTTATGACCCCAATCTACATCTCCAGTCAAAATTAACCTCATGACCATAGACCCACACATCCTACTGGGTGCTCAACGTGCATCTCAAATGCAACAAATACAACACTGAGCATATTTATTCATATCTTCATGCAACAAATATTTATTGAAATACCCACCATAAGCACCCCATAAAATCTATTCTCCATATGTCATCCTAAGCATTTTTCACACTAATAAATGTGAAACTCTCTTAGTCTTTCTGGTGGCTGGTGGCAAAAATTAAATAGTGAATATCAAAAATATTTTTGCATGAGAGTCATGCTCTGCCACCAACTGTTTCATTTTGTACAAGTCACTTTCATTTCCTCATTTAATAAACAAAGGGTTAAACCAGATGAGATGTTTTAAACATATCTTACCCCTGAATACATTGTTTAAAAATGAAAAACTTACAGAAAAACATAAATAAAGGTGATTAGGCAGAAATGTTCAGGATTAACGGGGAGACGGAGAATAAGAAAACCCCGCTTCCCTGCCTCCCAATAAACCTACTGAAACCCCTATTGCTCAATCAGTCCGTTCCTCAGCAACTACAGCTAGATGATGTCTACTGCCCTTCAAATACTGCTAAGTCCTAAAGTGCCAGAAATGGTACAGGTTTTTACCTTATTTACACCTCATATTTACAGAGTCAATGCCAGTCAATGAGCAACATTTCCATACAAGGCAAAGTTATATGAAATTGGCCTTTATTACAAGTTATATAAAATTGGCCTTTATTACTTCCTAGAACTGAGATATTTATGCTAACATGCAATCAGATATTAAGCAATCAGTAACAACTGCGTTTAACTTTTCTTAAAGGATGACATTTAAAGAAAATGTCTATATACACCTTGGAGGGCTTAGGTAGATGAGAAGAAAGATGTCTTATTTATCTTTGAAGCCCCATCATGTGATAGTATCTGGCATACTAAAGGAATGTTGAATGAACTAATGTTCTATTGACTTTTTCATGGCTTCAATTAAATTAATGGAGATATATCCTCTGTGTTTGTTACTAATATGTAAACTCCACTAATATGTTGATGACTCTTTTGTGCTACAAATAAGAAATAAAATATGTTGAATTTCAACATTTTAAAACCTGGTGTTTGAATTATTAATAATAATTAATTGTATGTTTGAATAATTACCTCTAACAAATTCTGACAATTCATTATATGCTTGTAATATAGAAACTAAAGTCCCAGTTATTTTCCTAGGCTAGGGTTAACTCCACTCATTTAATAAATATGATGAATAATCCAGTTGTGAATATGAGAAAAACCTATATATATACAATATAATAACCTGTGACTCAGGAGTGTGCCACAGCTCAGCTCCTGAGTCACAGGTTTTATAATAATTATTTCAAATAGAAATTCAAATTGAGAATTACTAAAGGCCATTCTCAGCCCCATTTGGACCATGAGGAAAATGTCCATTTTCCAGTGGAATAAATTCTTTAAAATCCCTTTCTTATTTTCCTCTTTTCAGCCCCCACAAGCTTAATAGTAGTTCTCTTCTAGGCTTTAAATTGGTGCCTTAATTCAGAAACTTCAAATAATGCCCTGAAGAGAATCCCCACGTGCCTGCTACTAAATTTAACTTCCTAGTTAAGTAGAAACTGTGTAGTTAGTGAGTCCAGTGCGCTAACTCAGGCTGAGGCTTCAGGGAATACAGGGCATTGGCCCAGCTTCCCCTGAGTGCAGACCCAGCCCACTGCAGCCTAAGCCCAAGCGTTCTGAGAGGTTCCAGTAAAGAGTTCTTTCTTCAGGAGATGCCTTCAGCACAGGATTCAGAGTCACAGAGGAAATAAATAAAGAGATGTCAGGTTACTGGACCCGAGAGCACATAAGGAAGAATCAATGAAATACATGCTGGTTGTTCCAAATATGATCTTCCTTAGAGAAATTGTTCTTTTCTCTTCATGCAGTGACCTACATTGCAGAGCACCTCTCTAGGTTAAGGTACTGAGGAGATAGTCATGATTCTGTGGTGTTTCAAGTGCTTCTAGAACTGAACTATTCTAATGTCCTGCACTTACTGACAGCAAGAAAATAAGCTGTCTACTCTCTGAGATTCACCTGCCTGTGACACCAATTCTCTTATGGGGAGATTTTATCTATGAAATGTCTGCCCATGATGGGAAATCCAGAGCGCTCCAGGGCCATCTCCCCCAGGAAAAAACAGAAACAGGATAAAATCTTCTCTAATTCACGGATTTTCCCTCTGTCTTTCTTCCTGGTAAGTGCTAATGTGTTTTCCTTTTACTTTCCATTGTCTCCCTCACCCACGCCCCTGCCACTTCAAGATCCATCCACTTCTTCTAAAGCCTGAGGCTCCCCCTCTACCCTCCCTCTTCTCTGGGCTGGAGATGAAAACTTCTTGCACCTTGGCAGACAGTCTCCTCCCCAGGATTGGTTCGGGAAATTTCTGTTCCCCCAAATGGTGCATTTCTCCCAGCTGCCTTGGAAAGCATCTCAAAGGTCTCACTTCCCTCCCTGTATAACACTGGGGACATAGACGACTTACAGCCTGGGCATAAGTCTGCTCCTGCTTCAGAATCCCAAAGTATTACAGAAAGTGAGACCAGGAATGAAAGGAGGATGTCAGAGATAGATATTGGAGTTCTGGAGTCACTTATTCCCCTGCCTGCCCACAGCTCCAGTTAAGAGACCTGCAGTAAATGTTTTCTGTTAATAAACCACCTCAGATCTAGTCACGACTGAGACAGTATGAATTCGTGTGAGAGAGCAAGGAGCAGAGAGCTCTGAGAATAACTTCAAGGAGTGAGTTTACCTTTGCTCCCCTCCTGCTCCAGCCTTGGTATCCTTCTCCCCAGGTTAGATCCTCCCCCAGGCACGTAGCATCTGAATGTGGGACCTCAGCCCCCAGGTGCCCTCATGCCACCTTGTCCAAGCTGACCTTTCACACAGTCTTCATGCATTTCTTTTGTGTGTGTGTGTGTGTGTGTGTGTGTGTATTTTGTTCTTTATTAGCGAAGTTGTGGGTTTACAGGATTCCCATATACCACCCCACCACCCACACCTTGCATTGGTGTGGAACATTTGTTACAATTGATGATAGCACATTTTTATTATTATGCTATTAATTAAAGTCCATGGCTTAACTTAGGATTCACTGTTTTCTGTCACTCATTTTTTCATGCCAAAATTAGTTAAAACAACCAATATGGGGAAGGCACTTCACCAGGCACCCAAATAATTTATTTGATATCAACCTACTTTCAAGTAGTGGAACCTTTGGGCAAGACGAGGTAACTAAATGCTAACTGGCTCAGAGTTGTTTCTTCTTAACTTTGGTTGATCCTTAAGTCAATGAGATGAATATGTACATTTCCGTATTAAAGGCTGAATGGGAAGATGCTTATTTCACTGAAACTTCTTGAATGCTATAAAATAAGTATACTCAATATCGTGCTTTATCACTTTGTAGAAGAAATTCTTCAAATCAGCAGGTTAACCATGGATAGGAAATGTCTGTACTTGAAAAATGGTTAGACAGGTGCTTGTCTAAAATCCTTCTGAAATCTTCTTCTGCATGTTCTACCTCTCTCTGTGATCAACCCCTCTGTCATTCCTTATAGCCTTTCAATGTTCTCATTCCATGTTCTGAATCTGGATCTGTCTTTTATATTTCAGATGAAATGAAGCCAATATTTCACTTCTATAGAGTATTCAAGCTACAATTTATTTTCATACTTAATTGATCTAGGATTTAAATTTAAAGATTTGTCTCTGGTCATCAAAGAAACCTGAGATAATCATTTTGACTACATCATCCTCACAAAAGGTAGATATAAAGCAGGACAGACAATGCTTCTCTAGAAATTCTACAATGTTCTTAATATGAGAGCTTGAAGCCCTGTGAGATACTAGGCCAGGTCCCCCTCACGAGTGAAATGGAAGAATGGAAACAATTTTCAGAATAGTCCTATCCACAAATAGTTTGATATATCCAAATTATTGAGAGGATGGCTTCAATTAATCATTTTATTTTGCTTGCATATATTCCAGATAAAATGTTTGCTTTCAAAGGTATTTTCAATTTTATCTTTGCAGGATCCTCAAAAGTAACTTCTGCAGCTGCTTATTATTCATCATCACTGAATCTAAGCTAAAGTTCTGAGGCACAGAAAGGTGAACACTGCCCTGTTTGTCCAGGCTCACAGGTAACCCACACTGGATCTATGATGGGCTTATGACTGAGCTTGTTTATTAGTAGGTCCAGGAGTTAAGTTTCTCATGCTGAGACAGCACCTGGTCTTAGATTTCTGGTAAGTCTGGAGGAGGGGCCAGAAGAAAGCTCTCTGAATCTGCAGGATTAAATTTTGAGTCCAGAAGGCTACCTGGGTCAGTTTGTGAACTGCCAAGCAAAAGCAGAATGCCATAAATTAGCCTAAAAATATCCAGTCCAGACAAGAGTCTTCAGATAGGACAATGACTTACTACATAGCCACATTATTTAGGGTTCAAAATGATTCTATGGAGAGGTTGAGAGGTGATGAGTTTTGGTTTTTGTTTGTTTGATTTTTATTCTTTAGTATTATTATTATTACTGGAATAATGAAAATGCTCTAAAAATGATTGGAGTGATGAATGCACAGCTATGTGATGATACTAAATATCATTGATTGTACACTTTGGGTAAATTTATACTTCATTAATATATATCAATAAAATTGATTTGTTAAAAGAAAAAAAATGATTCTATGTTTAGCATCACTGCCCACCATCGTTGTCCTATTGGACACACCTGAGACCTAGGGCAAGAGGATGCAAGAATAACTTAGAGAAAACTATAAGATTTTTTTCTATCCCTCAAAGGACAATAAAAGAATAAGAAGTGCACAAAACAGATGCAAGTATCTTCTTGCCAAATGGCAAGAGTGCCTGGGGCTTCTACAAAAATGAGGTTTTGCAGTGACATAAGATGATATGGTGCATGCAGATAACAACATCCTAGAAAGTCAGCAGCTGCAGTCCTGGGCATCGAAGGTAGGAATCATGACAACTTTTTTCGAGCAATGCCATCAGTAGTACTCCTGCCTGAAATTAGTGCTCCTTGGGGCAATGGAGTGAAAGCAGATTAGACTTGGAGTAGTGAAGTGGTCTTGTATGAGGCAAACATGACTTTTCCTATGGGGGAACCCAGGATAATCTGAGAGGTTAGTCTGAAGCTAACACAGAATGGTTATACACAGAGTCAGAGAAATGCTGTTTTGTGGTTGTTACTCTTAAAATGTAGTCCATGACCTCAAGGAGCTCTCAGTCTAGAGAGGGAACCTGGGATACATGCTTAATCTTAAATGAATAAAAAAGTAAAAAATAAGAGTGTTATATAAGATGACTGAAAGCAAGAAGCCAGTTGATTTGAACAGAGAACTGTAGGTTTAGAGGAGGGAGCACTTAAAACAGGCTATAAGGAAAAAAAGCAAGATTTGCATGAAGCTGGAAGGCCAATGAGAGTTTGGATAAGTGCATCAAAGGATGTGAATATCTGAAAAGGAGAACAATGTGAGCAAAGACAGAACCAAACAGAACTGTCTGGTATCAGAAGCAGCCAAATGG
Organism: Cabassous unicinctus; assembly: GCA_029593785.1. Taxonomy (NCBI): domain Eukaryota; kingdom Metazoa; phylum Chordata; class Mammalia; order Cingulata; family Chlamyphoridae; genus Cabassous; species Cabassous unicinctus. The sequence goes on along the minus strand of JAQZBX010028537.1, from coordinate 8,759 downwards.
CTGAAAGGTAGGTTAAGGGCAGATGAGGTAGAAAATCTAAAGTATGTTAGGGTAGGAAAAGAGGTCTTCATTCCTGTAGGCCAAGCCTAGAGAATGGGCTGATAATTGGGAGACAAATGGAATTTATTTCCTGGTTCATCTCCTTATTATCAGTACATTACAAAATCACCCTGAGTATCAGATTTCTCACAGATAAAATGGGGATAATATCGCCTAACCTAGAAATAAGAATTACCTGGCAATTCTCACAGATTTGTCATGAGAACCAATTGAAATAGTGATTGAGATAGTGCTCTGTAAACAGCAAAGTCCTATTAAAATTAAATCTGCTGTTTAGGAAATGAGGAGCAGAGCCAAATCATGACTTTCATGGGCCCCAAAAACATTTGCCTTCGTGAGCCCCTTCTTCAAATAAAAAATATTTTTAAAAATTGTTCTTGATGATTGCATTGTTATAAAGACAAAAATAATCCAAACTGGAATATATTCACTTTTTTCTTCTGATATTAAAAAAATGAAAACATTTTCACGGACCGTAAAAGAGTTATGAGTTCTTGGCTCTGTTCCTATTGTCCTAATGGATAAGTCAGCCAAGGTAAGGAAACATTAGACTATTTTGAGGGGGAGAAAAATGATTTGGAAATTTAGGAAAGAATAGGTTTAGGAAATCACTACAGAGATGTGCTGGAATTTTTAAAGATTTCAGAACTATAGGAATAAGCCCAGTGGAAGCTAATTAACGTGAATGTGGAGGTGTGCCATTTTTTCAATAATTCCCCATGGAACAGGAATAAGATTTTCTGAAGTATGTGAAGACCGTCACACAAGATCAGTAATAGACAAGACAGTATAACAACTCTTACCGAGATACAGTGAGGGCAGCTTTAGATATTTGAGCATAGTCCAGGCAAAGTATTGCCTGGAGTAGAAGAAGAAGGGGTGATGCCTTGGAGGAGATAGGAACCATCAATGGAGATCTCACCCCATCTTACTACTTTATTCCAAGGAAATATCTGTAAATGAGCCCAAGGAACCACAGCACCATCACCAAGTTTATTCTCATGGGGCTGTCTGATGACCCCCACATCGAGACCCTGCTTTTAGTGCTCTTCTCGGTGATTTACTTCCTGACCCTGATGGGGAACCTATTGATGCTGCTGGTGATCAGGGCTGATGCCCGCCTGAAAACACCCATGTACTTCTTCTTGAGTAATCTGTCATTCCTGGACCTCTGCTTCTCTTCTGTCACTGTGCCCAAGCTCCTGAAGGACCTCCTGTCTGAAAAAAAGACCATCTCAGTAGAGAGCTGCCTGGCTCAGATCTTCTTTGTGTTTATCACAGCAGGGACTGAAGCCTTTTTGCTCTCAGTAATGGCCTATGACCGCTATGCTGCCATCTGCCACCCACTGCTCTATGGCCAGGTGATGAGCAGCCATCTCTGTGTGAAGCTGGTATTGGTCTCATGGGGTTTGGCTGGTCTCAATTCAATTGTCATTGTGCTTCTGGCTGTTAATCTGGACTTCTGTGAGGACCAAACCATACACCACTACATTTGTGAGCTGCCTTCTCTCTTCCCTCTGTCTTGCTCTGATATCTCCACCATTATCAATATCCTGATCTGCTCCATCTTACTGCATGGGCTTGGACCGTTCTCCCTTATCTTCTTCTCCTATGCCCGCATTATCTCCACAATCTTGTCCATCAGCTCTACAACAGGCAGAAGCAAGGCCTTCAACACTTGCTCCTCCCACCTCATTACAGTGATCCTGTTCTTTGGCTCAGGTTTGATTCGCTATCTCATGCCCACCTCTGGTTCCTCCCTGGATTTGTTCTTCTCCTTGCAGTATAGTGTGGTCACACCCATGGTGAATCCCCTCATCTACAGCCTAAAGAATGAGGAGGTGAAAGCAGCTGTGAAAAGGACTATGAAGAAATACCTTTAATATTTTAGTTAGTGAATAAGGACTAGAATAGCAGGAAATTAGTGTGTGCTGCCAAGTGCTTGAACTTAAGATAGGATCCTGTAATCCTAACTTGAAGGGAGCCAACAACGACCCACTCCCTGGTTATTATTGACAATGAAAAATAAAATATATGAAACTGTATCTCATTTCATACGTGTAGATCTATAGTCTATATTTACTTTTTCTACCCTCTTCCACCTCCACCACGACTTTCTTTCTGGAACCCATAGGTAGATTTCGGATGTCCGGAATTGCTCGTTTATGTATCTTATCTTTTCCCCCTTATTATTTTTTGTTTTATTGATCTACTTTGTTGAATATTGTATCAAATTTATTTTCTCCAAAACTTTTAAACTATTTTTATTTCTTCCACTTTACAATTTTAAACAGTAGTCTTAAACCTACTGTTATGAATTTCAATTTTAAAAACAATATATGTTAAGCAACTCCCTATTCCCTCTGCCACTTCAACTCCCCCCTCTCCTTTCTGCTACATTCCGGGATTCTGTCCCAGAATATCATGAAAAATTATCTTTACATTATTTGACTTTTGAATATGTTAAATTCTAATTTGAATAAATTAAACTCCAATGTCTTTAGTTATTTGGGTTTCATTCTCTGTTTAAACTTATTTAATACCCACTGGCATCCCTTTCATAGCACATTTCCCCATTTTCACTTTCCCTTTTCCACAGTAGAGTATATTAGTTAGATGCTTTGTTCCTAGAGCATCAATTGCTTGTGTTCTTAACCAGGCTCTGCCCATATAAGCTGTATGGCCCTGGTAAGTTACTAAATTTCTCCATGCCTCATTTTCCTATACAGAATTTTGGGGTAATAATAGTATCTATTGGCTTGCTGGGTTATTGTGAAGATTAAATGAGGTGGTATGTATAAAAGAGCACTAAGAACACTAATGGCCACCATTTGAGCATTACCATCATTATTCTTGATGCTATTCTTCTCCTTTTATCTTGTAGAATTATGTACTTATTTAGATTTTTAAGGAAATGAACTCTATGCATATTCCAATCCCTTGCATATCTGATAATTTCATTATTTTCACTCTACATGTGAATGAAAACCTGACTAGGTTTAGAATTTGGAGTCCCTATATGTTTTCTTCTGTATACATTGAATATTATCATCTGACATCTACTATTCTTCAGGAGGTATATAATTACAGCATTACTTTTTGCTACAACCAAAGATAGACAACAAAATAGGACCAAGAGAGCTTAAAAACAGTTTTTAAAAAGGTAAAAAAAAATATGATAATGTCACAAAAAATACATTAAGCAAATATAGCAATAATGGAAATATTGTAAACATACCAATTAAAAGGAAAAGACTCTAATTAGGGGTCAAAAAATTTATATGCAATAGACAAAAGAAAAATTTCAAAGAGACTCATGAAAGTTGAAAGTTTTTTTTTTAATTGTGCAAAGATATAAATTAGAAAATGCAAACAGAAAGAAAGGTATGTTTAAGGTATTATTGTCGAGAGTGACAGAGTTGGACTCAAATAACTCCTCTCTGCACATGGTCCATCAGTCCCTTCTATTCAAATTTATATGTGATGCTGGAGTTTTTAGGTGTACTTCCAGAGACTGGAGCCTCTGGCCTATCTATGTGCCAGCTGTGTCTGGAATCTCAGTGGAGCTGCAACTCCTACCCTACAGCTCAATGGACTCATCCAAGTCACCTGGCGAGGAGACGACAATGGGCAACGGCCATCCCAGGGAATGGAGAGAGCCTGCAGCTGCAGGCAGGATAATCCCATCCACTGTATCCATGGGATATAAGCCCTCTCTCACTTGGAGGTGGAGTGGACATCACCATCCCAGTCCCCTCAGCAGTGGGGGAAGAGCTATGAACTAGAGTGGACTTAATGGTATTCTGTTGTAGACATATTGTGATTCAAGCAATGGAAGAAATTATAACAGTGAGGTGGAGCCGGTGGCCACTGGATGCTTTCAGGGCAGGGAGGGGAAGGGCAGTTGAAATACAGGGCTTTTTTGGGACTTGGGGGTTGTCCTGAGTGGCGTTGCGGCGACGGATATAGGCCATTTTACATCAGCATAAACCATGCAGAACTGTGTGGGAGACAGTGTGGTCTATGATGTGAACTGTGGTCTATGCTTGGTGGCAAAGCCCCAGGATGTGTATATCCATTGCGGGTGATGTGCCACACTGATGAAGGATGTTTGTGTGGGATGTTGTGGGAGGTGTGGGAGGTGGGGAACATGGGAATCCCTGCAATTTCTGTGTAATATTTAGGTAATCTAAGCACCTTTTAAAATATATATATATAAAAAATAACATTTATGTAAGCAAATGCACATCTATGCATATATATTTATTTATCATTTTACAAATATTGGTATGTATTGTGAAAAATTTGATTTTTACCCACAATTAAAAAAAAAAAGGTATTATTGTCAGTCAAAATTGAATTCAAAGCAAAAATATAAACCACAATGACCAACCATGTAATAGGTGCTCAATAGATATTTGCTGGATGAATGAATACCACTTTCAAAAGTTGAAGTCTACAATCCACAGTGATGTCTACATGCCACAGTAGATGTAACAACCTTGAACCTTTAGTGCTCAAATAACATAGCATGATATACAGCAGGAAATAATAAGGGAAGTGAACAAATTTAGAATAATTGTGAAAGAATTCCAGATGCTTCTTATAGTCCTTAACAAATTAAATAGACAAGACAAAAACAATGGCAAGTACATATAGGATAATACAATTAACAATGGTATTCTCATAAAATACATCTAAATGTATACCCTGAAAATTGATATCCATACAGCATTTACAAAAATTGACAAAATAAAAACCCTCATAAAATTTCAAAAAGTAGTAATGTGACAAATTAAATTCTATCTTCATAATGTAATAAAATAGCAACAGACGTACATAGAATGAGTAAAGCAAAAAAGAAACACAAATGTTTAGAAATTTTTAAATATTCTGCTAAAAATATTTGAATCAAAGGAACCTCAAAACTGAAAATGAAACTAGCTATAAATAAAAATAATGAAATACTACATATCAAAATATATGATATGACCAAAACTGAACTGGACTTAAGATGCATAGTCATAACTATGCATATTACTAACAGGAAATAAGGAAAACAAAGTAATAATGAATGAATGATTTTGATGACAAGGTTAACAAAATTAACTTAAGCAAAAGAACAGAAACTATAACTTTTTTTAAAGTAAAGTTCAATTAACTAGGAATCAGAATAACAGAATTATCAAATAAACCATGTCATCCAAGAGTAGTGTATATCTGTGTGATTGGTGTGTGTGTGTGTGTGTGTGAGAGAGAGAGAGAGAGAGAGAGAGAGAGAGAGAGGTAAATTCATCTTTCTCTTCAGCAAATAAATATCTACAGCTCTGGTGTTACTTTGCTCTATTATAGTCTCCTTAAATTATTCAACAAAATTTCAAAGACTGCATTGAATTTTGTCCTCATTTTCACACTCCAGTGTCAAAGAGAGTAAATGAAAGTTTCCAAAGCTTCTTGTTATACTAAACAAAGTGTTTTCGATTTTGTCCCCCTTTTCAGAAAGTCTGTACTCTGCTCATTGAAAGAGAAAGTACAATCTTCCACTAATCAGATCAATTTAAAAAATAGCAAGTATAGGGAAGCGAATGTGGCTCAAGCAATTGGGCTCCTGTCTACCATATATGAGGTACAGGGTTCTATTCCTGGGGCCTCATGGTGAAGGCAAGCTGGCCCGCGCAGGAGTGCTGACCTGCACAGGAGTACTGGCCAGCACAGAAAGCTGGCCCAGCAAGGTGATGCAACAAAAAGAGACACAGAGGAGACACAATAAGAGACGAGCAGACCAGGGAGCTGAGGTGGTGCAAGAGATTGAGCGCCTCTCTCCCACTCTGAAAGGTCCCAGGATTGGTTCCCAGTGCTGCCTAAAGAGAAGACAAGCAGATACAGAAGAACATACAGCAAATGGACACAGAGAGCAGACAGCGAGTGCAGAACAACCCGGGGGGGAGGGGGGAATAAATAAATAAACAAATCTTTTTTAAAAATAAATAAATAACAAGTGTAACAGATGCGATACATTGATCCAGAAATGTTTGACTATGAGATGATTGGGAAAGAGAGAATGGAGAAAAAAAGGAAGAATTTTTCCAAAAATTAAAGTAATTTCCTAGAAAAGACAGAAGGCATGATATTCAGTTGAAAGGTCTAATTAATTCCCACCCAGTGATGACAAGATTTATGTCTAGTACAGCATTCTGAAATTTCCAAAGCTCATGGTTGAAAGGGTTTGAAGGTAAAGAACCAGAGAAGTAGCAAACAGGTTGCTGAAAGAAATCAAACAAAATATTAAAGAAGTTATTTTCAACATAAAATTCTATAAGCAATCAAACCATCCACCTAATGTGAGGGAAGATTAAACATACTTTCAGGTTTTAAAAAACTCAGAAAATGGATCTACCATGCGGCCTTTCTTTTTTTTTTTCAATATTTTAAAATTTTTATTTATTCAATTATTTAGTGTGCTTAAAATATGAAAAGCACTACATAAATACTTAATATTGCCTCTATCTTAGGGACCAAGTTTCAAGCAGGGGAAATTAAGACCTCTTGCAGCCTTTCTTAAAGAATTTACTTAAGGTTGTTCTCTACCTAAAAGAAGAAAACAGAGGATCAAACTTAGGAGAACAGGGAAGTGATGACACTCCTAGGATGACAACTGAGCAATTATCCCAGAGACAAATCTATCCAGATTAGAACAGGAAAGTAAATGGCTCAGAGAGGGAAGTGCCTGGGAAAAGAAGAGAAATACAGCCAAGAAGCATCATTTAGTGCTGAAAAACACCTGAGGATATAATCAAAGCAATTTGATAGAATGCAAAGGGGATAATTCACCTGAACTTATGAAGAATATTCTTCTTTAAATAGCATTAAATATGGGAACAAGAAAATATAATTCTACTTGTCTCTAAATCTCTAGAGATAAATAATAAGATTTTCCGACAGTTACAGAGCATGCCATCAATCTACAAACTACTGGGGTCTAAGTGTAGAGGACTGTTGTAGGAAAGAGTGGGAATGCTAACATAATCCTAATATCTTCTTTAAAAATGGAGAGTCATCAGAGTTGGGGAGTCTATGGTTGCTAAATCAAGAAATGCAATGTTACGTGTGCTGTGTGAAGTCGTAGTGGTGGCCAATAGAGGGATGGAGAATACTGTGGGGGTGGGGGGAATAAATGAGACACTGGATATGTTATTGGAGATGGTGTCCAAGTGTCTAGGTTCTTGGCTTTGTCACTGGAAAGAATTTAAGGACGAGCCACAAATTAATTAAGCAAGTAGAGAATTTATTGGTGGTTAAGGCAAGAGACAGAAAGTACACTTTCAGGGATGAAGGTGGACTTTTTGAAGGGAGAAAATGCACAGTTATGCCCTGGGTTCCCCTGTTTTATGGGGGTACAGGATTCCAGGGTCTGCACTGATAAGCAAGGGCTTAGGGTGCAGGGACCCAGGGATGTGGGGTGCCTAAAGGTGTGGGCAGCTGCAGGGCATGGGTGTGCTGACCAGTGGACTAGTTTCTGGTCACCGTCCACGAGGCATGAGGTCACCTGCAAGCTAGGTGAGTGGGTGGTGGTGATGCCCCTCTCGCCCCTTCCCTCTTTGCTGGCTGCCTTCCGATAATGCTGCCTTTGTGTGTGTGCTGCAAGCTGCAGGGTGTGTGCTGTAAGCTGCCTTCCTAACTTGCCTGTGTGACTCAACAGGCTAATGCTAGTAAACAGGCCAATGCTTCAGTTTCTTTTACCAGGCTTGTTAAGGTTTTCTGTCCCCTTCCTCCTTAGGTCCCTACTCTATCCTGCCTCAGATAGCCTATTCTATCAAAACAGCAAGTATAAATTGACTTGCTTATAGTTGATCAGTTAAGAAAGAGGGTAGAAAGATACTATACATAGATATGAAAGTAATCATCAGAACAACCAAAAATAGAAAAATAAAAATGGATGTGGGAAGCAGATGTTGCTCAAGTGGTTGGGCATCCGTCTACCATATGGAAGGACCTGGGTTTGATCCCCAGAACCCCCTGGTAAAAAGTAAAAAAATTTAAAAGGCGAGCAGGTGAGCTGGGTTCACACACAGCAAGCCAAAGGCCTGCACGAACGCACGGCGAGCCAGGCCCGCACTCAGCGAGCCGAGCCGCGCAGCAAGATGATGATGCAACAAAAGAGAGAAGCATGGGAAAGCCAAGGTGAGATGTGCCAGAAAACAAGAACTGAGGTGGCGCAAGTGACAGGGTGCCTCTTTCCCACATCGGAGGTCCCTGGGATTGAATCCCAGTGAAGCCTAGAGGAGAAAAATGAGAAGAGAAGGCAAGAAACAGACACAGAAGATCACCCAGTGAAAGGACACAGACAGCAAGTGGGGCAGTGGGGGAGGGGAACTCATAGACCTGTACACCAAAAAGAAAAAATAAAGTTAATTTTAAAAATTTAAAAAAAAAAAAAAAAAGAATGTGGCTCAGTGGTTGAGCACTTGTTTCCCATATACGAGGTCCTGGGTTCAATCCCCAGTACCTCTTACAAAAAGAAAAAATTTGTTGGATCTCTACAGGAGGAAAAGGAAACTGATAATTTTCCTTTCCCTATGACCCATAAGTAAACAGTTAGGATAAAATAATTAAGTAATAGCAAAAACAAGTGAATTAGGAAACAGAGAAATAGAATCAGTTAATAAAATCCAAGATCCAGTTATCCAAAAACATTTATA
>JAQZBX010028536.1:0-27735 GCA_029593785.1 Cabassous unicinctus | reverse complement strand
GACTCTCAACTTTCCTTCCCCAGCTCACCTGCCAAAGATGACCCTGAGCCCCATAACTGCATCAGCCTTCTCAACTCAGTTCTCAGTCCAAAACCACGTAACCAAGGGTTAAGAGTTAACAGAAATTATGATTATGGAAACATTACACAGACGCCTTTTAAGTTAGCCAAAAAAGTTAATATGTGAATGACTGAAACTGTCTAGACCAGTTCTTAACTCATGGAAAGATTTCAGGGGGTCTGTGAGCTTGATTTGAAAAAAAAAATCAACTTATTATCTGTGTGTGCATGTGCTTCCAAGAACAAGTTTGCATGTTACAGGCAACACCAATTCCAGGGGAGATCTTAAAAGCTGTAAAAAAAAATCATGAAATGATGGGAAACCAAATGACAGCCATAACAAAAGAGATTTGTGAGGCAAATTGGTAAGTTATGTTTCTGTTTGTGTGTCTGTCTTTTTGTTCAATGTATATCTTCATACTTCTATATGGTAATATCAAGTTAACAAATGAAAATTCTTGAAAGAGCTCTACTGAATTTGCTAAAAATTAAATAAGCACTTATATTTTATATGTAAATAAATACTCCTGGAATCCAAATCAGAAAAAACAAACAGGATGAAAAAGCTCATATAAAAATCTGAGTAAAGAATTTATTTCAAGGACAAAACACCTAAAAAGGCTGTCCTGAATACTTTCATAAACTTTCTGTAGCCTATCCTACCCCCAGGGTCTTCTAACCTTGACTGAAATCCAGCAACTCATTAAAATTGGTCTAGAAACTTTGGGGTGTGGGCTGGTGTGGAATGGGAGGGGAGATGTGAGTTTAATTTAGAATTCTGTCTACTAGGCCTGGAAATTATAAATGATAGGGACAGAGGGAATTTTTCAGTATAAACCTTGATTTGCACTGTCTTTCCTGTAATTCCCCAATTATATTTTTACAGCTTTGAGATTAGAATAATTAATAACCCAATTGCCAAATTTCTGTACGTAAATATATCCATGAAATCTATGAAAAGGTTTTTCTATATTATAAATAAAACATAGATAAAATTTACTATGTAATATATTCCCCAGAGCCTAATAGTTGGTCGGCATTGAAGGTTATATTTTTAAGGTATTATGAAACCAAAGCAGTTCTAACCTCCTATGAAGGAAAAGAAAAAAATAATTCTTACATAAAATATTATTTTAATTTTGTTCTACTTTGGTGTAATCTACTGGGATCTATAAATATATTAATAAGTTAACATTATGTCTGTTTCACTTTTAACATGATAAAGTCATAAGTTTTTAACTAATAAAACTATTAGGTACCTCTTTTTAAAATAATTGTTTTGATTAAAGTGAAATGAATAGTTTTCATAGAACAGAATGAGTTACTTCCTGAAATCTTTCTTGTTGCTCAATTGTGGCTCTCATTAAACCAAATAATCTCCAATTTTTCTTACCTGTAATCAAGTGGATTACTTCATATAAATAAAAACTCTCAGGAGAAAAAAATTAATGGAACCTTTATTACCTGCTGGGGCATGCTCCTTAGTAAGAGTCGTGCCTAAATTCCGGAGGCTGCAGCCTTTATAGACTTTCTTCCCACGCACGCCAAAATTTCCCACGTGCACCAAGAGTTGGAACAGGATTGGTAGGTTCAAACATATACATTTCTATATGGGGGTTCTGATCAAAGCAAGCCAGCAGAGTTACAGAAACAGATATTTGCTGTTGGCATCTCAGCAGGGGGTGGATAGTGATTGACCTTTTCCCAGCATGAATGGCGCCATTCCCCAATTAGTCCCAGATGGGTGTCTGGGTTTTTAATGACCATACATATTTTATAAGCTTGGGGTTCCTGCTGGGGAGACTTGGTGTGGTCTTGTTTCCTTTTCATTCCCTACTCCTGTAATGGCATTAGTCAAACCATTGACTCTGTTTCTGTAGCAAGAGGCGTGTAGTGAGTGTGTAGCACCATCAGTTTTACTGCCTGAATTCTTTTTCAGATATAGGAAGTGAGACAGTTAATGAAAAGACGGCCCACTAGAATTCCTAGCATAATGAGGATGAGTGGGCCTGCAGCAGCGATGATGTAGGTAGTTAGCCACGGGGACCAAGAATACAGGCATTGGTACCAGTTTGTACTTTTTGTTCTGAGTTCTTCTCATTCCTGTAGCCTATTTCTGACTAATGAGAGGCTTTCCTTTATCACTCCTGAGGGGTTAGCATAGAAACAGCAGGTTTTGCCTAGGGCTATACATAGTCCTCCCTGTTTTAAGAATAATAGATTTAACCCATGCCTATTTTGCAGAACCATTTCAGCCAGAGAGGATAAGGAATTTTTGAGATGACTAACTGATTTTTGTAACTCTTTTAGGTCTAAGTCAACTTGAGTGGATAAGGTGTTAAAATTTTCTTTACCAGTGATCATGGCTGCCGTTCCCAAGGCTGCTGACCCCCCAATACCAAGGCTGACCATGATGGGAACGAGAATACAAACTCGTTTAAACCAACTCAGTTTTAAAATGCTCACGGCCTCCTTCACCTGAATGCCAGTATACTTGTGGGATGATATGCACCAGGATGCAAACGACTGGGTCTTTTTCAGCCCTAGATTGAGACAAGGTTTGGGGGAATAGACAAGGGGTGATTCCTTGGGTACAGGTGAACCAGGTGCCATTGGGGACTTTTCAATAATAGGATTCATCAGTTTCATCAGAGAAAACAACTGATGAACAAAGGGGGCTTAGGAAGGTTGCATTGATTTTGGTTGAGGAGGGGACAAAAAAGGGGCTGTTACTTTGCAAGTCCCCTAGAGTTAGAATTGGTTCATGACCCCACTTACATAAACTTTGTTCTCGTTTACTGATATCTTTTGAACATACAGTCATGTATTGGGGAAAGTGCTTCCATTTGCTCCTATTCCAATGTAATAAGGGGGTTGGGGGTTTAGGTAGAGCCAGCAATCGTTGGTGGCATTTGGCTGGCTCTCATTTAAGAAAGTGAAGACAGAGGACAACATTGACAACAAGGGGGTTCTGGTGGGTTTTTGCTTGGGGAACCTTAAGAGTCCTGGTTTTCTTTTGGGTGGAATTACCCATCCTGGGATAAGGAGAATGTCCTGGTTTGGGCCCACTGGATAGTGTGCAGGGGAGTTTAGAATACCCCGTTGGATGGTAACCTCAGCTCTGGGGTCTTGACCAACTACATATAGTCTGAGGCCCCATGTTTTGCCTCCTTCCCAGACATTATTGAACCCATTAATTATACAGAAGTGAATGGGGTTACCAGACCCTGTGGTTGGGTTCTGGGGCTGTGGCCCCCTGAAGAGGCTGATAGCAATATCTCTGGAAGACCATGGGGCTAGGGTTTCATAACCCCATTGAGCACAGTGGTACTGCACTCGAGTATGGCATTCTGGGGGCCCATCTGCAGGGCAGGAATAGGGCTTGGCCTGGTCTAGTCCTCTTTCTAAATATTTGTCTCCACATCCGCGACCTGCAGGAGGGCCATCTGGTTCTATGTCTAGGTTGCTCCAATTCTCCCCAAGGAGGGCACACAGGTCAAAAGAGAGGGTGGGATTTTCCCCAGTAATTTGAGTGATGTTTAGAAACTTTCCATCCCTTGTCCTTATAATACTCCAGTTATAGGAGGTTAATCAAAAACTACTGACGCACACACTAATGACCAAGATGGGCAGCAATCTCATTTGCCAGGCAGTTGCCATATCCCTCCCTCTTCCCCACCCTTAGTCTTAACTGGTTCGGCGAATCTTGAACTTTAAGGGGTCTTCTGTTCTGGTGATTGTCCACTTTTCTGCCTCCGAGTCCCCCGTATTGGACCTGACATCCTTTAGCAGGGACGCAGATATCCAGTGTCTTTTCTCTGCGACTTTTACTGCTGTGGGCATTGTGAGGATCACCACATATGGGTCAGTCCACCGTGGCTCAAGTGCTCCAGCTTGGAGCTTCCATACCCAGACTAGATTTCCAGGCTGTGCCTGAAATAAAGGAGGGTTAGTACATGGATGAAGGGGGTGGGCTTCTTGGGCCATTCAATTGACAATTTTCCTAATCTGATCCAGTTCCTTTAGAGTAGAGAAAAGATATTTGTTTGTCATATTCAGATATTTTTTTCCAACCCCAACTTGTCCTGCACATAGGGGGTACATGTGGCTTTAAGGAGGGCAAAAGGTACGAGACTCACCCAGTTTTCACCAGACTCCAGAGCCAACTTTGTTAGGGTTTCTTTCAAGGTGCAGTTCATCCTTTCAACCTGTCCTGAACTTTGGGGCCAAAATGCACAGTGCAGTTTCCAATTTATAAACAAGGCTTTAGCCAATTGTTGAGTCACCTGTGCTATGAAGGCTGGCCCATTATCTGACCCTATTCTAAGAATCTCGGAATCTCAGAATGATTACTGCTATCAGCTTCTTAATTACAACCATGGCTGTTTCATTTTTAGTTGGGTAGGCTTCCACCCATCCTGAAAACATATCTACCAGCACCAGGAGATACCTATACCCATATTTTCCCAACTTTATTTCAGTAAAATCTATCTCCCAGTGCTCCCCTGGTTCTATTCCTCAGAGCCTAGTTCCCACTGAGCTTGGGTACTTCCTCTGATTTACTCTGGTGCAGACTTCACATCTTGATGTGATGCTTTTGCTGATTTTAGACAAACCTGGGAAATAAAAGTCTTTTTTTATTAGTTCTATTAATTTAGTGTCACCCATATGCATGGTGTCATGCAGCCTTTTGACTAATTGTCTTCCCACTGCTTAAGGTAGATATGTCCTGCCATCGGGCAGAACTAACCAACCTACAGGGAAAATTTTAGCTCCTAGACCTTCACCTGCTTGGCGTCTTCTGGGGTGTAGTGTAGTACCGGGAGTTCCTGGCTAGGGACTGTCGGGAGCATTTGGACAGGGTTGTCCAGTAGGAAGGCGGTGGCCTTCAGCCTGCGGGGAGTTTCCGTTCTGGTGTCCCTTGCAGTGAACAATGGCTACTCAGTCAGGGAACCAAATGGCTTCTAATAATGCTAGGGCTTCAGCTCCGTTTTTAATCTCTTTTCCTCCAGATGTTAGGAATCCTCATGCTTCGTACAATGCACCGTGTACATGGGCTGTAACAAAGGCATAGCGACTGTCCATCTAAATATCGACAGTTCGGCCTTTTGCCCATCTTAAAGCCTGAGTAAAAGCTATTAGTTTGGCCCATTGGGCAGAGGTGCAATGGCTTAAAGATTGAGCCCAGATAGTTTTAGGTGGCTCTACTACTGCCACTCCCACATAACGGATTGCATCCTTAACAAAATTGCTGCCATCTATGTAGAGATTACGGGATGCCTCAGGCAGCGGCACATCAGTGAGGTCTGGGCATTGCCCTGTCAGGGTTTCCAGCAAGTGTAAGCAGTCGTGTGTCACCAGGGGGCAGCGCTAGAGTCAGGGAGCATGGTGACCAGATTTAATGCCTCCATTTTTTAGAATACCACATAGGGTGGGTTCAACAGTAACACTTGATATTGCGTGATTCTGGCATTAGATATCCAGCAGTCCGGGGAACTGCGGAGGAGGGCTTCTACTGAATGTGGGGGAATTACCACCAGATTTTGGCCAAAGGTTAACTTAGAGGCTTTCTTGAATAAAAGGGCAGTGGCCGTGATGTCTCTTAGGCAGTTGGGCAATCCGGCAGGCTTTTTTGAGAGGTACACTACTGGTCGGTGCCAAGGCCCTATGGACTGGGTTAAGACTCCTTTGCTAACCCTGTGACTTTCATCAACAAATAGATGAAAGGATTTTGACAAGTCAGGTAACCCGAGGGCGGGGGCATTCACCAGAGCTGTCTTCAGGCATGTAAAAGCTTCCTGCTGCTCTTTGGTCCACAACAAGTCACTTCCCTTGCCTGGCATCATGATGTAAAGGGGCTTAGCAATTTCTGCAAATCCGGGGATCCACAGTCAGCAATATCCCACTGTGCCAAGAAATTTGCATATGTGTCGTTTCGAGGTTGGCAGAGGGGTGCCCAATATGGCTTGTATCCTTTTGCATGAATGTCACCGCTCCCCTTTTTCTAAGATGTATCCAAGATATGTTACTGAGTGGGAGCAGAGCTGAGCCTTTTTGATGGATACACAATATCCCATTTCCACCAAGGCTTTGAGTAGTCTGAGAGTTGCTGCTCTGCATGAGTCTGTGTCTGGTGCGGCTAGAAGGAGGTCGTCTACATACTGGAGAAGGGTAACACTTGGATGCTCCTCTCTGAAGGGGGACAAATCTCACCCCAGAGCCTCCCCAAACAAGGTGGGGGAGTTTTTGAATTCTTGGGAAAGCCTGGTCCACATCAGCTGCCCACATCCCTTGGGCTGAGGGTCTTCAAAGGCAAAAATGGGCTGGCTAACCGGTGCCAAAGATATAGAAAAAAATGCATCTTTTAAATCCAGGACAGTGTAGGTAGTATGTTCCAGAGGGAGCTGGCTTAGAAGCATGTATGGGTTAGGGATGGCAGGGTGTATTGTTTCAACACTCTTATTTACTTCTCCAATATCCTGTACCCGCCGATAGTCTGTGCTCCCCGGCTTTTGCACAGGAAGTAAGGTGGTGTTCCACGGGGACTGGCAAGGAAGAAGAATACCTGCATCAAGTAGATTGTTGATGTGTTTTTCAATTCCAGTCCTTCCCTTGTGGCTGATTGCATACTGCCATACCCAGATGGGGAGAGAGGTGCTGAGTAATTGCACCACCACAGGGGCTTGATGCTGAGCCAGCCCGGAGGTGTTGTCTCAGCCCAGATTCCCGGAACCAGGTGCTGGAATTCTTGCAGCAACCGATTAGCCGCTGGCGGTGTCTCGAGGCCTGTTAGGAGATAGGGCAGGTTACTAGGAAGGTCTGGGCCTGAGTGGTGAACTTTAGTTTCATCTCACCATCCCGGAAGGAGATGGTGGCTTTCAATTTTTGTAGCAAGTCTCATCACAGCAGGGGGTAGGGACAGTTGGGCATAACGAGGAAAGAGTGGGTGATGGACCCAGATCCAAGATTAATTGTCCCAGTGGTGGTACAGGGATAAGAGTGTATCTTCCTGGTGGCCCCTTGAACCAGAGCATGCTCAGCTTTAAAGGAACCAGGGTCAGATTTTAGGGCAGAGTATGTAGCCCCTGTATCAACCAGGAAGTTAACAGGGCTGCCCCCGACTGTTAGATTCACCATGGATTCCCGGGGGCCTGGTGAGCCCTGGCCCCATCAGTCTGGCAACTGCAGTACTGGGCTGGGGTCTGCCTGGCGTCGGAGGCATTCATTTTTCCATTGTCCCTTTTCTTTGCAGTAAGCGCACTGGTCCTTTTGCAGTCCTGATCTCCCTTGCCTTGGCTTTCTCTGGGTTCCACAGAATCCACAGGAGGAAGAGGTCCTAGCACTCTCTGTCAACATTGTGGTCAGCAGGACCTTTGCCACCTTCTTGGTTTTCAGATTATCGGCATCCTCCCTATTGTTATACACTTTCTGCACCACCTCCTTCAGTTCAGATATTAGCTTCCCTTCAAACCCCTCTAGCCTTTGCAATTTCTTTCATATATCAGGAGCAGACTGCTATACAAATGCTATATTTATAGCCCTATGATTTTCAGGTGCCTCAGGGTTTATAGGGGTGTAATTTCTATAGGCCTCCATTAGACACTCTAAAAAATCAGAGGGTGACTCATTAGGCCCTTGGGTGGTTTCACACACCTTAGAAAGATTCATTGGCTTTCTGGCAGCAACTTGAAGGCCACGTAGAAGAGTCTGGCGAAACTGTTTGAGAGCCTCCTTACCTTGAACTTGATTGTAATTCCAGTCTGGTCTCTTTGAGGAGAACAGAATTTCTATTAGGGTAGGGTCAGTAGTGGGTTGGCCATCTCGACCCATGATGGTTTTTACAGCCTCCCTCCAGATACAATCTCTCTCCTCCAAAGTGAATAGGACCTGTAACAGTTGCTGGCAGTCATCCCAGGTGGGATTATGAGTGAAAAAGATAGACTCTAGGAGAGAAATTAAGCCATGCAGTTTTTCAGAGAATGGTGGATTTTTATTTTTCCAGTTAAACAGGTCTGTAGATGAAAAGGGGGCATATACCATGAATGGGAGACCTTCATCACTCAGGCCTGGACCTGCTTGGTGGAGAGGCAGTAAGGGGACTGGGTTAGGAAAGTTGTGGGGAGCTGCAGAAGCCTGATACTGGGTGCCCCTTCACGTATGCGGGGGCTGGTTAGAGAGGTATCAGTGGGTGTCAGAATTGGAGGGTACAGGCTGTCTGCAGGTGATTGGTTTAGAGGGAAAGGAGGAGGAGTGGATTGGGAGGGGGCAGACAGAGGTGGATGAGAGGTAGATCGGGGTGTGGGTAGATAAGGGGGCTTCATCAGGAGAGTCCTGCAGGACCGGACGACTTGGGTTCTTAATGGGAGCTTTCAACGGGAATTGGGGCCCTGGCTGGGCTGGGCGCCTTTGTCCTGCAAGATAAATTTTATTTTCTTGGGAGTGTCTGTAAGAAGATCTAACCACACATCAATGTAAGGAATCTGGTCTGGGCGACCAGGTTGGCCATAGATGACCCTCCGGATGTTGTAGAATGTTGGGAGGTCAGTGGTTCCTTCAGTTGGCCAGCCCACACCAAAAGTGGGCCACTCCAATTCACAGAGGGTTCAGAGGGTCCCTGGGTTGATCTTGGCTCCATATGCAGCTGCTGCCTTCTTGAATTCCTGAAAGTTATTTAGAAAACAGGCAAGGGGTGTGGTAGGAAAGAGGAGGATTGACCCATATTAACAATCAAAATGAGCACATAACAGATACTGAGAAGAAATGTTACAGACAGACAGCTGGCTACACACACAGACATACAGATATTGAGCCTATTTTGAGGCCCCAAGTGACGTCTCAACCGGTGGCCAGGCTGTGGGACTTGTGCCACATCTGGCAGGCCAACGGCCTCCCCTGGATCCAGACTTACCAAAACAGAACAGAACTGGCGTTTCCATAGGTCAAATTAATAATCTCCTGGAGTTTCTGGCCAGACTGAGGATCTACCAGTTCTGAGGAACTTTTGTCAGAGGCCTTCCCCCTGAAGGCCTCAGTGTGGCCGGCTCCAGTCTATCTTGCTGGGGCCTCCAGAATGAAGTGGATTACTTCATATAAATAAAAACTCCCAGGTGAAAAAATTTAATGGAACCTTTATTACCGGTTGGGGCATGCTCCATAGTAAGAGTCATGCCTAAAATCCGGAAGCTGCAGCCTTTATAGACTTTCTTCCCGTGCACGCCAACTTTCCTGCATGCACCAAGAAATGGGACAGGATTGGTAGGTTTAAACATATACATTTCTATATGGGGGTTCTGATCAAAGCAAGCAAGCAGAGTTATAGAAGTGGATATTTGCTGTTAGCATCTCAGCAGGGGGTGGGGAGTGATTGAACTTTTCCCAGCACGAATGGCACCATTCCCCAAATTAATGACCATAAATATTTTATAAGCTTGGGTTTCCTGCTGGGGAGAATTGGTGTAGTATTGTTTTCTTTTCATTACTGTCATAGAAGCAAACACCCAACTTCTCTTATTCCTCGTCTTCTATTCTCTGAATGCTGTTCCTCTTTGTCAGATATCTTTCCATTTATTTAGGTTTTCTTAAATTCTTTCAACAATCTTTTGTCATTTTCAGTCTACATGTCTGTGTATAAGTCCTTTACATCCTTGGTTAAGTTTATTTCCATATATTTTATTCTTTTTCATGGCATTGTAAATGGAGCTTTTTCTTGGTTTTCTTTTCCAGTTGTTCATTCCTGGGGTATAGAAATAAAACTATTTTTATCCATGTTGTCCTTGTACCTTGCCACTTTCCTGAATTAATTTGTTAGGTCTAGCAGCTTTCCTGTAGATTCTTTGGCATTTTCTCTAAATAGGATCATGTGATGTGCAAGTAGAATCAGTTTTGTTTTTTCTTTTCCAATCTGGATGCCTTTTATTTATTTTTTCTTGCCTATTTCCTCCGGTGAGAGTATTCAGTACAATGTTGGGGAGCAGTAAGGTAAACAGACATCCTTGTCTTGTTCCTAATCTTAGTGGGAAAGCTTTCAATCTTTCACTATTGAGTATGAAGCTAGCTGTGGCTTTTTCATATATGCTTTATCATGTTGAAAACACTCCGGTTTCCTTTTGATTTTTAATTGCATGGCATATATTTTTCAATCCTTTTACTTTCATCCTACCTATTTTGCCATACTTGAAGAAAGTTACTTGTAGAAAGCATATTGTTGGATGATGATTTATATCCTCTCTATCACTCTATTTCTTTTAACAAAACAATTTTATTTATACATAATAATAAAGTATACAATTCATCCAAAGTGTTCAATCAATAGTATCTGGTATAATCACATAGATGTGTGTTCAACACTTCAATCATTATTAGAGCATTTTCATTATTTCAAAGTAATAATAATAATAAACAGACAAATAAGAAAATTCCTCACCTCTCAATTTCTCTATTTTTCCCCTGTGTATACAGCTGATGTTTCTGGCTGTTCTTGCACAATTATTTTTTTGTTTATTAAGCAGTTTTATTGAGATAGAATCACATACCATACGATCTATCCAAAGTGCATAAACAATGGCTTTTAATATAATCAAAATGTAGTACATTCATCTAAAACATTGTAGAACAATTTCGTTACTCTACAAAGAAAGAATCCACACCCTTAGCATTCCTTCCTTAGACCTACATAACCACTAATCTCATTTCATCTTTATTAATTGATTTATATTTACATTTTATATAAATGGAATCATACAATATGGAGTACTTTTTGTCTCATCTTCTTCACTTAATATAATGGGTTTGTTTTTTTTTTTGGTGTAATTTAAAAATTTTTTTGAACTAACTTACTTTTGTTCTGCTTCAAAGAAAAATAGTATTACGTATGCAATTCTACCGATATTCATACTTCACCTAATACATTTATTTTTCATATACTATATTTAGTTCATAATAGGGCAATCATACAGTATTTTTGCTTTTGTGTCTGACTTGCTTCACTCAACATAATGTCCTCCAGGTTCATTCATGTGGCCATATGTTCCATGACTTCATTTCTTCTTACTGCTACATAATATCCAATCATGTATATACTCCACAAAATTTGTCGATTCATCAGTTGATGAACACCTGGTTGTTTCCATCTTTTGGCAATCAGGAATAATATTGCTATGAACATCAGTGTGCAGATATTTGTTCATGTCACTACTCTCAGTTCTTCTGCGTATAAACCCAGCACTGATTTTGTTGGGTCCCATGGCAAGTTTATGTTCAGCTTCCTTAGGAAACTGTCATCCACAGTGGCTGTACCTTTCTACATTCTGGAAATAATACATGTGGAAATAAATCTTACCTTGGGCCAAACACTGCTCCCAGGAGCAGTGAAATTAAGTTGATATCTATTATGGACAAAAATTGGTATAGGACATAGAATCATGTAACATGGAGAAATTATGTGAGATTGTCCCATTAAGTCAAGATTTTCAAAGGAGGCCAGCACATTAATGAAAGCTTGAGCTTAAAAAAGGTGCCCATTTATTTGTCTTCATTCCTGTGATTTCAGCTGGAGAAAATGATATCAATAATAATGGCCTCCCCTAAAAGTTTCCACTAATAGGGATTTTCTTTCACAGTCCTATGAGAAATATAAAAAATACATATAATTTAATGAATTTAAACCTCCATGCAGTCAGAGAACTCCAAAGCCATACCAGAAATTGCCCTGCATGTAGAAGGCAGCTCCTACAAAACACAGTGAGATTGTAGACACATCAAAGCAGAAATTCCTAGGGCCACACATGCATGCTCAAGGCACATGCCCAGAAAGGATTACGGTGGTCCCTACAATTTTGCCTGGAGCAATTTTCTAAATCAATATATGGATAATCTCTGAAGAAGAGCATCTGCACAAGTCCATCTTCAAAGACTGGGAAAGGCATTTTCTTTTTCCTTTTATTTTGGTAACTTCTGACATTCAGGGAATTCTGTCATAATACTGCCTGGATACATACTTAAAAAGCAGAAACCTCAAAGTAAAAATTCCTGCATTAACACAATAAAGTATCAATATATCCAAGTTTCAACAAAAAGTTACAAAACATACAAAGAAACAGGAAGTGATGGTCCAGGAAAAGAAGAAAATAAAAAGCAATTAAAACTATCAATGAGGAAACCAGACATGGGATACACCAAAGAAATACCTTTTAAAAAAATGGTCCTAAATATGCTCAAAGACCTAAAGGAAAGCATGGAGAAAGAACTAAAGGAAATCATAAAATGATAGATGGACATGAAGAGAATGTCATTAAAGAGACAGAATTTATGAAAATGAACCAAACAGAGCTGAAAACCACAGTAATAGAAATTAAAATTTCCCTTGAGGTTTTCAACAGTAGATGGAAGCTGGCAGAAAAAGGAATCAGTAGACTTGAAAATAAGACGGTTGCAAGTGAGGAGCTGAAAAAAGAAATAATGAAGAAACGTGAACACAGCCTGAGGAATCTGTAAAATACCATCAAACACACCTAAATGCACATTGTGAGAATCCCAGGAGTAGAAAAAGGAGAGAAAGGAACAGATAGATTATTCAAAGAAATAAAGGCTGAAAAATCCCCAAACGTGATGAAAGACAATACGCATCCAAGATGTGAAATGAACTCAAAGCAGGATAAATTGAAATAGACACACACCACAGCATTTTATAATCAAAGAGGATCTTGAAAGCTACAAAAGAAAGGCAATGGCTCATGTTCAAGGGAGTAGCAATAAGGTTAAGTGTCAATTTCTGACTGGAAAACATAGAGGTAAGACAGCAGGGGGGTGACATGTTTAAAGTTCTGAGAGCAAACAATTGCAAACCAAGAATTCTATATCTGGCAACACCAACTTACAAAAGTGTGGAGAGATTAAGACATTCCCAGACGAACAAATCTGAGGGAGTTCATCACCACTAGACTGATGATACAACAAATGCTAAAGAAAGATCTGTAGGTTGAAAGACAATAGATCAAAGCCATATAAGAAATAAGTATCTCTGGCAAGGACAGCCACATGGGTAAATATAAAGGAGAGTTCTATTGTGTTTATGGCTTGTTAAGGCTACTTTTTATTTCAATCAGGACCTATAGAGGCAAATACATAAAATGTAATGACAAAACAGGGGTGTGGGATGCATAATGTGTAAACAAAATATTTGTGACAAGTAATACATAAATATGGGGACCAGAGAATTATAGGAGCATAGTTAATGTATACCTTGAAATTAAGTTGGTATCTTAGCAAATATGACTATTAATGATTTGAGGTGATAATTTAAGACCCATGATAATACAAAAAAAATATCAGAGAATGTACAGGCCCACCATGACAGAAATTGGAATACATGTGGCAAAGGCTGAAGGGGCAGGTGATATGGGGAATTAATGCTTAATGGGTATGAGGTTTCTGTTTGGGGAGATGGGAATATTTGGAAGCTGATGAAGGTACCAAAACCTTGTAAAGAGGAGTGATGTCACTGGATGGGGGGTTTCCAGTGGATAAGATGGGAAAATTCTTGTTGATATCTTTTTCTGGTTTTGATTTGCATTTCCCTAATCACTAGTGATATTGAACATTTTTTCATGAGTTTCTTTGCCATTTATATTTCTTCTTTGGACAATTGTCTTTTCAAATTTTTTGCCCATTTTATAATTGGATAGTTCATCTTTTTACTTTTGAAATGTATGGTCTCCTTATCATATCCTTTTAATCATGGATATTAAACCTTTATCTTGCCAAATATTTTTTCTCATTAAGTCAGCTGTCTTTTCATCCTTTTGACAAAGACCTTTGAGGTGCAGAAGTGTTGATTTTTTCTTTTGTTACTCCTATGTACCAATGCTAGTTGTACCCAGAAGTGAGAGCAGTGACACGAATAGACATGTGCACACTGATGTTCCTAGCAGAATTATCCATGATAGCCAAAATTTGGGAAATTATCCGTGATTATTACCTCAATTATTCTTTCCACTGCTTTTCCATTCTCTTCTTCTGAGACCCCCTAATGCTTGTTTGTGCATTGTGCACTGTCATTCAATTCCTTGAAAGCCACTTCAATTTTTCTATTCATGTCTTTCTCTGTTCTCCTTTCTCCTGTCTTTTCCAATTCACTTATTCACTTATTCTTTCCTTGGCCATTTCAAGTCAGCTGTTATATGTCTCTCATGTATTTGCAATCTTATCCATTGTGTCTTTCATTCCAATAAGAACTGTCAATCTTTTTTGAATGCTGTCAAATTTTATGTTCACCCAGTGTCTTTTTTAAAAAAAATCAATTTTATTGATCCTTATTAATACAGCATAAATCTACCCAAAACAATCAATGGTATTCAGTATAATCACATATTTGTGCATTCATCACTTCAACTATTCTTAGGAAAGTTTCATTATTCCAATAATAACAATAAACAAAAACGAACAAACAAAATACATCACCTATCAATCTCTCTATGCTTCCTCATTCTACAGAGCTGCTATTCTTTTTTCCTTCTCAGTGGTTTATTTGTATTTATATTTTGTTAAAACAGTCTTATATATGCAATATCACATATATTCGTGTTTTACATGTGGTTTTACTATCTTATACAATCCCATGTTACAGCTTTTAATTTTTCTTCTCTTAATATACATAAACTTAGACCTTCCCTTTCAACCACTGTCATACCCATATAATATCTCTGGTATTTACAGACACCATGATATGCTTTCACTATTTCTATTCATTCCCAAAGGTTTACAAACATCCTTTTTACCAGTTCTGCACAGATTAACACTCAGCTTTCAATTCTCTACCCTCCTTCTACTTTTTTGGTGACCTATATTCTAATTATTAACTCCGTAAGTTTACGCAATATATTTAGTTCATAATAGAGCAATCATAGACTATCTGTCCTTTTGGGTCTGGCTTGAGTCACTCAATATAATGTCCTCCAGGTTCAGCCATGTTGCCATATGCTTAATGACTTCATTTCTTCTTACTGCTGGGTTATATTCCATCATGTGTATACACCACAATTTGTTTATCCATTCATCAGCTGATGGACACTTGGGTTGTTTCCAACTTTTGGCAATTGCAGATAAAGCCACTATGAACACTGATGTTCAGGTGTCTTTTCATGACTCTGCTCTCAGTTCTTCTGGATATAAACCTAGTAATGGTATTATGGGGTCCATGGCAAGTCTCTATTTAACTTCCTTAGGAACTGCCAACCAGTCCACCACAATGGCTGTGCAGTTCCACATTCCCACCAACCATAAATAAGCATTCCTGTCCACATTCTTTCCAACATTTTCAGATTTCCAAATTTTTAATAGCCATCATTCTAATAGGTGTGAAATGATGTCTCATTGTAGTTTTGATTTGCATTTCCCTAATTGCTAGTAATGTTGAATATTTTTTCATGTGTTTTTTTCATTTGTATTTTTTTGGACAATTGTCTTTTAAAGGCTTCTGTCCATCTTTAAATTGGGTAGATTGTCTTTATATTGTTGAGTTGTATGATCTCTTTGCATATCATGGCTATTAAACCCTTATCAGATATGTGATTACCAAATATTTCTCCCATAGTGACAGCTGCTTTCCACCATTTTGACAAAATCCTTTGAGGTGCAAAAATGTTTAATTTGAGGAGGTTCCATTTATCTGTTTTTCCTTTTGTTGCTCGTGCTTTGTGTATAAGTTTTAAGAAACTAACACCTTCCACAAGATCTTGAATATGCTTTCTAACATTTCTTCTAAGTGATTTATGGTCATCACTTTTATATTTAGGACCTTGATCAATTTTGAACTAATTTTTGTATAAGATGTGAGATAGAGGTCTTATTTCTTTTGGATATAGATATCCAGTTCTCCCACCACCATTTGTTGAAGAGATCTTCTGGCCCAGCTGGGAGGCCTTGAATGCCTTGTCAAAAATCACTTGACTGTAAATGTGAGGGACTATTTCTGAGTTCTTGTTTCAGTTCCATTGCTCAATGTGGCTACATTTTTGCCAGTATCATGCTCTTTTTACCACAGTAGCTAAGTAATATATTTTAAGTCTAGAAGTGAGTGTCTTCCGAATTCATTCTTCCCTTTAAAGAACTTTTTGGCTCTTCAGGCACCTTAACAATCTCAATAAATTTGATAATTCATTTTTCCATTTCTGCAAAAATATTTGTTGGGATTTTTATCGTAATTGCATTGAATCTGCAAATCAGTTTGAGTAGAATTGACATGTTAACAATATTTAGTCTTTCAATCCATGAACATGGAATGTCCTTCCATTTATATAAGCCTTCTTCAGTTTCTTTTAGAAATGTTTTGTAGTTTTCTGAGTACATATCCTTTATGTCCTTGGCTAAGTTCATTCCTAAATATTTGATTGTTTTCATTGCTATAATAAATGGACTTTTTCCCCTGATTTCCTCCTCATATTGCACATCAGTAGTGTACAGAAACACTATTGATTATGCTTATTAATCGTGTATTCTACCACTTTCCTAAACTTGTCTATTAGTACTAGTAGCTTTGTTGTGGATTTTTCAGGAAACCTAGATACAAGATCATGCCATCAGCAAATAGTGGAATTTTACTTCTTCCTTTCCTATTTGGGTGCTTTTTCTTTCCTTAGCTAGCCTAATTGCTCTAGCTAGATCTTCCAGAACAATATTGAATAACAATGGTGACAATGGGCACACTTGTCTTGTTCCTGATCTCAGGAGGAAAGCTTTCTGTCTCTCACCATTGAGTAAAATGTTTACCATAGGATTTTCTTATATGCT
The DNA here is from genome assembly GCA_029593785.1 of Cabassous unicinctus. Classification (NCBI taxonomy): domain Eukaryota; kingdom Metazoa; phylum Chordata; class Mammalia; order Cingulata; family Chlamyphoridae; genus Cabassous; species Cabassous unicinctus. The sequence continues at coordinate 10,891 of JAQZBX010028536.1, read as the reverse complement.
CTTTACCATATTGAGAAACTTCCTTCTATTCTTATCTGTTGGAGAGATTTTATCAAGGGTGCTGTATTTTGTAAAATGCCTTTTCTGCATCAATTCAGAAGGAACATGTGATTTCTCTTCTTCAATTTTTCAGTGAGGTTTATTACACTAATTAATTTTAATGTGTTGAACCAACCTTGCATATCTGGTATAAAACCCATTTGATTGTAATGTATAATTTTTTAAATGTGCTTTTGGATTCTATTTGCAAGTATTTTGTTGAGGACTTTTGCATTATATTTATTAAAGATATTGGTCTGTAATTTTCTTTTTTGTAGTATCTTTATCTGATTTTTGTATGAGGGCAATATTGCTTTCATAAACTTTTTGTAATGTTCTTTCCTCTTCAATTTTTTGGAAGCACTTGAGTAAGATTGGTATTAGATCAACTTTGAATGATTGGTAGAATTCAACTGTGAAGCCATTTGGTCCCACGCTTTTCATCTTTAGAAAGTTAATGATAACTGTTTCAATATCTTGACTTGTGTTTGGTTGATTTGGCGGGGTCTACTATTTCTTTTATGGTCCATGTATGCGGTTTGTGCATTTCTAGGAATTTGTCAATTTCCTCTACATTGTCTAATTTTTTGATATGTAGTTTGTATTAATCAGCCAAAGTGGTGTTGAAGCAAACTACTAGAAATCTGTTGGTCTTTATAAAGGTTAATTATTTGGGGTAGAGGCCATAAATTTACCAGGCTATAAAGTTACCTTAAAGCAAAAGTTACTTCCCTCACCAAACTCTGTGAGGGGTCCGGCTTCCTGAGTTCCTCTCTTCCCAGGGCTTGATTCTCTCCATGCTCAGCTGCTTGTTTTCTCCACAAGGTCATCTGTAGATTATGAGGCTCTCTAGCCTTTTCCTTTCTCCACAAGTCCAGCTGTGTGTCAGATGAATGGCTCAGCTCTTTTGCTGGGGCCTTCTCTAATTCCTCACTACTAATCTGCTCTCTTTGCTTACTTCCCAGGGCTCCAGCTCAAGACTTCCCATCAGAACTCCAATATCAGAACTCCAACTCAAAACTACAACTCTGTACTTTGCCATGACTTTTATCTTTGATTTCCTACCCACCAAGGGGTGGAGCTCAATGCCTTACTGTTGTGGCCCAATGAAAGCCCTAATCATAACTTAATCATGCCCAGATGATCAGACCAGTTTACAAGCATAATAAAATATCAATTTTTTTGGAATTCATAACTATATCAAACGGCCAAACTGCTAAACAGGTCATAGTATATTCTTATGTGCTTTCTTATTTCTCTAGGGTCAGTGTTAATGTCTATCTCTCATTTCTGATTTTATTTTTTTGCATCTTCTCTCTTTTTCTCTTTGTCGGTCTAGCTAAGGTTTTGTTGATTTTGTTGATCTTCTCAGAGAAACAACTTTTGGTTTTCTTGTGCCTCTCTAAATTTTTTGTTCTTGATTTCATTTATTGACTATTTCTTTCCTTCAGCTTGGTTTGGGATTCGTTTGCTGTTATTTTCCCAGTTGCTTCAGGTGTGTGGCTAAAGCTTCAATTTTAGCTCTTTCTTCTTTTTTTAATGTAAGCATTGAGGGCTATAAATTTCCCTCTCAGTATTGTCTTTGCTGTGTCCCATAGGTTTTGATATGTTGTGTTCTCATTTTCATTTGTCACAAGATAGATGCTGAATTCTCTTGAAATTTCATCTTTGACCCAATGATTATCTAAGTGTGTTGTTTAATCTCCATATATTTATGAATTTCTCTTTTTCCATCCATTATCAATTTCCAGCTCATTCTCTTATGGTTAGAGAAAGCATTTTCTATAATTTCAATATTTTTGAACTTATTGAGACTTGTCTTGTGACACAATATATGGTCTATCTTGGTGAAGGATCTATGAGCACTATAAATAAAAATATATCCTGCTATTTTGGGAAGCAATTGTTCTACAGATATCTGTTAGGTCTAGTTTATTTATCATATTATTCAAGTGCTCTGTTTCTTTATCCTCTGTCCAGATATTCTATCCAATACTGAGAGTCTCCAACTATTATTGTAGAGACATCTATTTCTCCCTTCAGTTTTACCAGTGTGTGCCTCATGTATCATTTTACCAGTGTGTGCCTCATGTATCTTAGGGCACTCAGGTTACATGCATAAATATTTAGTACAGTTATTTTTTCTTGCTGAATTGCACCTTTTATTAATATATAATGACCGTCTTCATCTCTTATAACAGCTTTTCATTTGAAATCTATTTTGTCTGATATTAGTATCAGTACTCCAGCTATTTTTTTTTGTTACTATTTGTATGGAATAACTTTTTCCAACATTTCACTATTTTTAAAATAGGTTTATTTTATTTATTTATTTCTCCCCACCCCCTCATTGTTTTGCATTTGCTGTGTCTGTTTGTTGTGTGCTGGTCTTCTTTTAGGAGACACTGGGAGCTAAAACTGGGACCAACAATGCAGGACGGAGGTGCCTAATTGCTTGAGCAACCTCTAATCCCTGCTTTGGTGTGTCTCTCATTATATTTTCCTCATGTCTTTTGTTGTGTCATCTTGTTGCATCACCTCACCATGCCTGCCCTTTGCATCAGTTCATTGACTCATTTGTATTCTTTAGGACACACTGGTAACGGAACCTAGGACTTCCCAGGTGGTAGGCATGAGCTCAATCACTGAAGCCACATCGTCTTCCCCAACATTTCACTTTTAACTTGGTGTCCTTATATATAAGGTGAATCTGTGGTAGACAACATATAGATAGCTCATATTTTTAAACTATTCTATCAGTCTCTGTCTTTTGATTGGGGAGTTGAAGCCATTAACATTCAATATTATTACTGTAAAGGCATTGCTTACATCATCCATTTTGTCTTTTGGCTCTCTGTTATCATATTGTACTATCATCTGCTTTCTTACCATTTATTTTATCCTTCTAATAATCATCATTTCTACACTTTTCTCCAAATCTCTTACCCTTATTATTTTCCTTTCAGTCTATAGCACTCCTTTTAGTGTCTCTTGTAATTCTGGTCTTTTGGTAACATATTCTATTGGTTTTTGTTTGTCTCTGAAGACTTTGAACTCACCTTCGTTTTTGAAGGACAGTTTTGACAGATGCAGAATTCTTGCCTGGCAATTTTTCTCTTTCAGTACCTCAAAAACATCATACCACTTTCTTCTCTCCTCCATCGTTTCTGATGTGAGTTCAGCACATAATTTTATTGAGTTTCCCTTGTATTTAATGCTTTGGTTTTCTCTTGATTCTCCCTGAATCTTCTCTTCATATCTGATATTTGTCATTCTGAATAGTAGGTGTTTCGGTGTAGGTCTGTTTAGATTTATTCTGTATTGGGTGCATTGTCCTGTTGGATATTGATATTCATATCTTTCATATGGGTCGAAAATTTGTTGGTCATTATTTTCTCAAATATTCCTTCTGACCTTTTTCCATTCTACTTCAGGCATGCCAATAATGCAAATGTTTATGCATTTCACTTTATCATTCAATTACCTGAGACTCTATTTCATTTTTTCAATTCTCTTCCTTTTCTATTCTCTGGCCTTTTCCAGTTCAATTATTCTGTCTTCAAAATCAATAATTCTGTCTTCAAGCAGTTAATATACACTCTTTTGTGCCTCTAATGTATTTCTAATCTCATCCATCACATCTTTCATTCCCAAAACATCTGTTAATGCTCCTTGCAGGCTTTAAAATTGTTCTATATGCTCAGAGTGTCTTCTTAATATCCTTTATTTCTTTAATGATATTTTCTTTAATTCTTTGAAGTAATTTAAGAGACTTGTGTGATTATCACTGATTAATTACCTTAAATCCTGTATCTCTTCAGTATATTGGGCTAGTTCCTTTGGCTGGGCCATCTCTTCCTGTTTCTTAGTATCAATTTTTGCTGATGTCTAGGTATCAGAAAATGTTGGTGAATTTTTTCAGATGCTCAATTTCCTTCCTTTACCTATTGATTTTTTTCTCACAGTCCTTCTTTGATATTTTGTTCAGCTTATTATTTAAATTTGCCCAGCTTAAGTTATCAAAATTGGGCCAGGGACTCACTAATGAGGTGCAGATATTCTCCCAGGGACGAGGATACAGAGAAAATGGAAAATTATTTTTTCCATGCAATTTCCAGATTGGCCAGTAGATGTTGCTTGTCAGTGTATCTTTCCACTGAGGTGTTTCATTCTTGGGTTTCCTGTGTTCCTGTTTTGAATCTCCAGAGCAGAATTTAAAAGTGGATTCTGCTGGCCAAATTCAGTGAAGAGAAACCATCTAACCTTCCCTTTTCTCTACTTCCCTTCAAACAGCTGACAGGGAGGAAGATGTCTGTTCTCCTCTCAGTCAGCAGCAGTGAGCCACAGCTTTTACCCCTGCTTAACATCTTGGGTGTAGGGGATGGGAAGCCTTTCAGGTTGCCACAGGGGCTTGGTAATTCACATATATTGTTTCAGCTTCTGCATTTCTCTTTCCCTCACCCTCCTGGGAGATGTGTAGCATTGTCCTGGTTTGCTGACCCCCAAAGCTGGTCCCTTGGACAGTTGGCTCTTTCTCTGTTGTTGTTGTTGTGAGAGCATTGAGCTCTGCCTGTTAGTCACTATCTTCCTACAATCCCCAGTGTCTTCTTAATATCCTTACTCTCTTTAGCCATCTCATTAAATTTATTAATGAGATTGTTTGGATATCTTTGATTAGTTTTCTGAAATCCTGTGTTTAGTGTGGAGGTTTAATTTGTTTGTTTGACTAGGCCATCTCTCCCTGTTTCTTATTATGGTTGGCAAATTTTTTCTCGTGTTTTGGTATTTTTGTTGTTGTTGTTGTTTTTAGTCTTTGCTCACTTTCTGTCTTTACTCTATGGCTTTCTTATTGGTTGGCTTTTTGTTATAGCTCCTCTTTGACAATTGGGTCGAATTAGTTTGAACCTTTATAATCAAGAAATGATTTTTTTTCAGCTCGTATCTGATTTTTGCACTGAATATATGGTACAATTTTTATTTATTTGTTTGTTTATATATTTAATTTAAAAAAGACACTTTACATTACAGAAATGTTATATAAAAATATAAGGTATTCCCATATACCCCACTACTTCCCCCTTCCACACTTTCCCACACAATCAACATCCTTCATTAGTGTGGAACATTTGTTACAATTGGTGAACCCATATGGAAGCATTTTCACTAACCATGTATTCTAGATTACATTATATTTTACACTCTGTCCCATGCAATTTTGTAAGTTATGACAAAATATATAATGCCTGTATTGATCATTGCAATGTCATGCAGGTTACAATTCTAGTGTCCCCAAAATGTCCCATATTACACCTATTTTTCTTATAAGCTCAGCACTTCCAGTGGCCACTGCCTCCACTTCAATGATAAAAGTTATTCCTTTGCTAGAATCACAATAATTTTATAGTACAATATTAGTAAGTCTAATTTCTTGCATTATTCTTTCCCAAATCTTGAGGATTTTGGGGTGGTGATGTCCCCTCTGCCTCTAATTGAGAGGGGCCTTAGGTACCTTGGGGCAGGTGGATGGAACTATCTTGCTTGCAGTTGCAGACTCTCGCTGTTCTTTGGGATGGTTGTTGTTCATTATTAATACCTTGTTATTTGCATTCTTCATTATTTTTTGAAAATCTAAGATTCCCAATGGAATCAAGATTATCTTTCTTTACCACCATGTCAGGGGAGCAGCACATGGAACATGCATATCTCCTCATGTTGCGCCAAAATTTAGGGTCAGCTGCTGGAATTCCTCAGTAAATTCAGCTGGGCCCTCCTAAAATCATCCCACCTGTTGATTTTATTTTTATATTGAGCTAAATCTGTCAGGGAGAAGGGAACATGGACCCTAATTTAAACTGTGTCTCCATTTCCTACTTCATTTATGGGGCAGAGTCTCTTCTCAGGTCCCCTGGTAGGTTGAAAAGATATCCCACTGCTGGTGACACCTGCTGGACTAGCTGTGGTTTGTAGAGGCTGGACATGAGTCCAAGGGAGCCTTAGGTTCATGGGACCCTAGCCTTGGGGCCTTAGGCTTCAGAATCTCAGGATCCAGGAACTGAGATACAATGAGGGGGATAACTGAGGAAGGGATCATCTAGGATATCACACTGCTCCCACCTCAGCCACCCCTCCCGCCGCTCCCCGCCCCTCCCGCCACTGCCGCCATGTCCACACGGCCTTCCTCGTTCTCCCTTGCCGCCGCCGCAGGTCCTCCGGGCTGGTTTCTCAGTCTCGGCTAACTTGCTCGCCCCTCACCCATCCCTGCCTCTGCCACTCAGAGAGATCGCTTCCCCTCCCTCCCGGTCTCTCTGTCATTTGGGTTTCCACTCAAAGCTTTATGGAGCAGATAAACCAGCTGGAAACACTGCCAGGCTGAGGGGAGAGGCAAAATTGCAGAGCAAACTTGTTTTTTGCAGCTGCCCGCTCATACTAAGGCTTGGCCAAGAGGGGGTGGAGCCAGACAACTTGCTTTTCTTTCCTCTTTCCTCCCCCCTTTCTTCTTTCTTCCATTTTTTTATTAAATTAGGTGCTCCTAGCTTCTCTCTTATTTGCTGTGCTTCTTCAGTAATCTCCCATTCTCCCTATATATTGATTTTGTATTCCAAACTATCTATTATCCCTCCTTCATCTTTCTGCCCTCTGCTTTCTCTTGTGGCTATTATATTTCACATTTTTTCCATATGCCAACAACTCAAGGGTGTCAATTTCTATTCCCTCTCTTTTGTTTTTCTCTTTCTTTATTAATACTAACTCTTTTAGCCCTTTATTAACTCTTTTTCTCCCTCCTCATAATTCCAGCCCTCTAAATCATTGTATATATACTCCTCTATTTGGTTTCCCAAACCATTGTAGGTACTCCACTTTCTCTCCTATTACTCTACACTGCCTATTTGAGTTAAATATTCACTTCATTAAGTCTTATTTGGCTCCTCTTCTAACTTTTAGCAATATTACCATTATCCTTCTTCCTTTCTCACATCTTTCGATTCCTCCAGACCTAATCTTTTGCCTTCAAGGGAACATAGAAAGAAACAAGAAAATAAAATAAGAAGAAAAAGTATCAAAGAGCAAACTTTACACACACACAGAACTACCAGCTAAATAAAACTCTAGAGCAGAGAGAGAAGCTAATCAACTGAATAAATCCATCAAGATAAAATGATGACTAGAAGGCAACAAAAAATTGCAAACCACACTGAGAAACAGGAAAACTGGATGAATCCAATGAACAAACTAAAAACCAGGAACTGAAGCAGATCATTGAAAAACTAATTGAAGCTTTCCAAACAAATATTATGGACCAACTTAAAGAAGTGAAGGAAGACATTAAGAATATAAAGAAGACACTTGGAGAACTTACTGAAGAAAGTGTAAACAATCCCAAAAAGATAATGGATATGATGGTGACCAATGGCACAATCCAAGAAATCAAAATGACGTTGGATTCACATAGCAGCAGATTTTAACAGGCAGAGGAAAGAATTAGTGATGTGGAAAACAATATATCTGAAATCTAACAGATGGTAGAAAAAACAGACAAAGAGATAGAAATAATTCAGCAGGGACTTAAGGAATTCACCGACAACACAATACGCTTAAACATATGCATTATGGGCATCCCAGAAAGAGAAGAGAAGGGAAAGGGAACAGAAGGAGTGTTGAAGGAAATAATGGCTGAAAATTTCCCAACCCTAATGAGAGATGGAAGTGCAGATCCAGGAAGCAAAGCACACCCCAAACAGTATAAATCCCAACAGGCCAACTCCAATACATATACTTGTCAAAATGTCCAATGCTCAAGACAAAGAGAAATTACTCAAGGCAGCAAGAGAAAAGAGAACCATCACATACAAGGGAAGCACAATAAGATTAAGTGCTGATTGCTCAGCTGAAACCATGGAGGCAAGAATTCAGTGGCATGACATAGTCAAAATACTAAAAGAAAAAAATTTCCAGCCACAAATTATTTACCCAGCAAAACTGACATTCATAAAAGGATGGAGAGTTTAAAATATTCACAGATAAACAGAAATTAAGAGAGTATGTCTATAAGAAACCTGCACTTCAAGAAACACTAAAGGAATTTCTACAAGTTGAAAGGAAAAAACAAGGGAGAGAGAGTTGGAAGAGAGTTTAAAAGCAACTAAGAAGACAAAAAATAAAAACAAAGGAATATATGACATACATTTATCCAAAGAAAAAATGGCTGAAGTAAGAAATTCATTACGAGTAATAACAATGAATGTTAATGGAATAAATTCACCTATCAAGAGACACAGATTAGCAGAATGGATAAGGAAATATGATCCATCTGTATGCTGTCTACAACAAACTCACCTTCAACCCAAGGATTCAAGGAGGCTTAAAGTGAATGGCTGGAAAATAATTTTACAAGCTAACAATAGCCAAAAACGGGCAGGAGTAGCTATTCTAATATCAGACAAAATAGACTTTAAATGCAAAACTATCATAAGAGACAAAGATGGACACTATATATTAATAAAAGGTGTATTCTCTCAAGAAGAGAGAACAATCATAAACATTTATGCAGCTAATCGGGGTGCCTCAGCATACATGAAGCAAACCCTGGAAAAACTAAGTGGAGAAATAAATGCCTCTACAATTATAGCAGGGGACTTCAACACACCATTATCATCATTAGACAGAACATCTAGACAGAGAATCACTAAAGAAACAAAGGCTCTAAACAATTCATTAGAGGACCTGGACTTAATAGACATCTACAGAACACTCAACACAAATACAGCAGGATTTACTTTCTTCTCAAGTGCACATGGAACATACTGCAAGATAGACCACATGCTAGGCCACAGAAAAACACTCAATGAACTCAGAAGAATTGAGATTATACAAAGTAATTTCCCCGTACACAACAGAATGAAATTGGAAATCAGTAAAGAACAGAGAAACAGGTTAGGCACAAGGATATGGAAGTTAAACAACACACTCTTAGAAAAACAGTGGGTCAAGGAGGAAATCTCAAAGAAATCAGCAACTACCTTGAAGCTAATGAAAATGACAACACAACATATCAAAACCTATGGGATGCAGCGAAAGCTGTCCTGAGAGGGAAGTTCATAGCCACAAATTCACATATTAAAAAAGAAGAAAGAGCTAAAATTGAAGACCTAACTGCACAATTGGATGAATTGGAAAAACAACAACAAACTAAACCAAAAGGAAGTAGAAAGAAAGAAATAACAAAGATTCGAGCAGAACTAAATGAAATAGAGAATAAGAAAGCACTAGAAACAATAAAAAAAAACAAAAGCTGGTTCTTCGATAATATCAATAAAATTGACAAACCTTTAGCCAGACTAACAAAGAAAAAGAGAGAAAAGATTCAAATACATAAAATAAGGAATGAGCAAGAGGTTATCACTACTGACCCCACTGAAATAAAGAGTATCATAAGAGGATAATTTGAAAAATTATATGCCAAAAAGAATGATAATTTAGAGGAAATGGACAAGTTTCTAGAAACTCACAAACAGCCTACATTCATGAAAGAATAAATTGATGAACTCAACAGTCCAATTACAAGTAAAGAAATAGACACAGTCATCAAAAACCTCTCAACTAAGAAGAGCCCAGGACCAGACGGCTTCACAGCTGAATTCTACCAAACATTCCGGAAAGAGCTAACAGCAATTCTGCTTAAGCTCTTCCAAAAAATAGAAGTAGAAGGAATATTGCCTAACTCATTCTATGGTGCTAATATTACCTTAATATCAAAACCAAACATAGATACCACAAGAAAGGAAAATTACAGACCAATTTCTCTAATGAACCTAGATGCTAAAATCCTCAACAAAATACTTGCAAATTGCATTCAACAACATATCAAAAGGATTATACACCATGACCAAGTGGGTTTCATACCGGGTATGTAAGGATGGTTCAATATAAGAAAATCAATAAATGTAATACACCATATAAACAGATTGAAAGAAAAAAATCACATGATCATCTCTATAGATGCAGAAAAACCATTCGACAAAATACAGCACTCTTTCCTGATAAAAACACTGCAAAAGATAGGTATAGAAAGAAACTCTCTGAATATGATAAAGGGCATATATGAAAAACCAAAAGCAAACATCATTTTCAATGGTGAAATCCTAAAAGTCTTCCGTCTGAGATCAGGACCAAGAAAAGGATGCCCTCTATCACCACTCCTATTTAACATTGTCTTAGAAGTTCTTGCCCGAGCACTGAGGCAAGAACAAGACATAAAAGGCATCCAGATTGGAAAGGAAGAAGTAAAAATCTCATTATTTGCAGACGACATGATCTTATACATAGAAATCCCTGAAAAATCTACAACAAAACTTCTAGATCTTATAAATGACTACAGTAATGTTGCAGGCTACAAGATCAATGCTCAAAAATCAGTAGCATTTCTGTACACCAATAACAAGCAATCTGAAGAGGAAATTAAGAGAAAAATACCATTTACAATAGTAACTAAAAGAATCAAATATCTAGGAATAAATTTAAAGATGTAAAGGACTTATATACAGAAAGCTAAACAACACTGTTAAAGGAAATCAAAGAAGACTTGAATAAATGGAAAAATATTCCCTGTTCATGGATAGGAAGACTAAACATCATCAAGATGTCTATCCTACCCAAACTAATCTATAGATTTAATGCAATCCCAATAAACATCAACACTGCATTTTTTAAGGAACTGGGAAAACTAACCACAAAATATATTTGGAGAGGTAAGAGGCCCCGAATTGCCAAAGACATATTGAAAAAGAAAAATGAAGTTGGAGGTATCACATTACCTGACTTTAAAACATACTACAAAACTACAGTGATCAAAACC